>JADRCH010000870.1:58290-121578 GCA_019843965.1 Rhynchomys soricoides | reverse complement strand
GAGAGAGAGAGAGAGAGAGAGAGAGAGAGAGAGAGAGAGAGAGAGAGAAACACTGAGAACTAAAGCCCACCTTTCTGGGGCTGTGTATAAACACAGTCCACTGAGGTTATTAAGAAAGGGACTCAGAACCAAGTGGAAATCTGTAGGCATCAAGAGTTAAGTCTGAAATGAGCTATGTCAGAGATTAAAGAGGAAATGAGATCAGAGACCACACTGGGGGCTTTGTGATATCTGAACCGTAGGTCTGGAGCAAGGGCAGGTTGGAGGAGGCAGACAGATAGCTTTGATCCAACTGAGATGAAATAGAGTAGAAAGGCAGAAGGGTGGGTAGAGCAGGGGCTGGTTGCTCACTCAGTGCTTGCCAGGTATGGTAGTTCTCCATCTCCTCCAGGAAGGTTTTCAAAGAACAAGCCCTTCTTATAGGAGGGTAGATATCTGATTATTCTTCTCCTATCCTAGCTTTGTGGTTGTTTTATAAAACCTGAGGGGTTTGAACCACAGAAACACACAGAAAGTCATATAATTCTTGCTTGGATAAGTTTGTTGCACATTTCTTGGGAGGCAAAAGAACTGGATTTTCTGAGGCTTTGGAAATTATGGTACAGTTGTCAAAGATGAACTAGCAATTGTGCCCTGCACTGAATCTAAATCTTTTATCATCAAAACACCAAGTACCACTCAATGTCTTCTACCAGTAGCTGCATTGTCTGTCTTCATTAACAGTCCTCTAGGGGATGGGCATCTTGTCATTTGTAGCATATCCAGCTTCAGACCACTATGCAAAGAAGCATGTGAGAAATGTCTAGTAACAGAGTGTTTTCTCTAACTGGATAACATAAAATATCTGTTGAATATTCAATATTTTTAATCATGCCTTTAGCATTCATTCTGTATCTTACACTGGTGTGTTTTTCTGGTTGTTACTTTTTTCCCTTGAGTTTTCCCTCTTATCCTAATAATAGGCTTTCATAATTCTGTGGTGATACTGATTCTGACATTGAACACCCCAATAATCTGTAACTTAGCAGTTCAGGGCCTGTGAAGATACAGCAATCACAACAAAGGGCAGACTATTTGCAACTGAACTATAGTCAAGAAGATGAAAGAAAATTAGTGACAGTATCAGTCAGCTATTCGGTTTAACAAAGTAGCTCAAAAGCAGTAGCTCATAACATCAGAAGTGTCTGAATGAAAGGGGAATATATTCTAACTCAAATAAAACCACAAATGATCATGAAAAGCAAGACAGATTAAGACCTGGCACAAATGAGATATAAATAAGGATCTACTGCTTTCTTTTGAATGTTTCCAAAATATGGGGGCTATTGCCTTGTTCTATAAGCTAGTGCAGTGACTTCCTGAAATCAAACCATGTGTGGGTTAGACTGTTCTAGAACAAGTTGAAATTTTCCCTCAGTGAAGACCTCTGGCTGGTGGTTCACTGGTGAAAGCTAAGTCAGATTCATTACCGGTCAGAATCAAAAGAAATAGGGCTGAAGTCACCTGACCTGTGTGTTCATGAGTGGTCATTTAACCTCTTTGGAGCTTATTTCTTTTTCACCTATAAAATGGTTTAAAAATTCACAGGGTTACAATAAAATTCAAATCAAATATTTTGAGTAATTAAAGTTTTTGTAAACTGTACCTCACTGAACATGTAAGCTAAAATGACCGGGCAGAGAGCTGTTCGGCTGTGACCGGTCCTGTTTGTATTGGGGATTTGTGGAATCCATCTGCTGAATTAACTCTCCTGCTTGACGGACTTGCATTACTCTTATGACTTGTCAGCCTTGTTTGAGGGTAGCCAAGACTGAATGAAATGTGAAGTATTTAGAGTTGGTGGTAGGATCATCAGGGTGGAATTATTTGTAAGGAGCCAGAAAAGAGCTGAAAAAGCCAAGGAACTATTCACTAGGACCAAGTATTGGGTGTACAGAGGGCAAACTCAAGCAATCCCATTTCCTTTCTTGTTTGTCTGGATGTTAATCCTGCTTCATGGCCTGTCCAGGATCTCACAACATATCCTTTGCTGCAGTTTTCACTTATGTATGTCTTCCTGTTACTTTCTAGTGGTTTCTCTGGAGGTCGGAGCGTGCCGCAGAGGCCAGTGTCAACAAACAAAGAATAATGCACAGCTTCCAGAAAAGCCTTGTGTTTTCCTTGGCTTAGTTTTCATTTCACTTATGAAAATCTTGATTTTCATGAATCCACCTAAAATACATACTTATTTAACAACCTTAGGAGCTACATCATGCATATTCATATCTGAATTGCCATCTGTTCCATCTCTTGGAGAGAGTCAGTTTCTAAGTGTGTAACATCCAACCTCATTCAGGAGGTAGCCCGGGGAGTCCATATGGCTTTTGGCAATTTCCTGGCTGCACCAGAACCCAGGCTAAGGCCCAGAAGTGACCCAGGATAAGCATCAATTCAATGGACTGCAATATTAATTTGACTTTTCAGCCTGAGAAGGGATGAGAAGGCATGGATGTTTTTGCAATGTGCAAGTGATGAAATTCATTATGTGGAAGGATTTTTTTCCAAGTTCAACTATCCAGGCAAGGTCAGTGGTATACTCTTAGATTTTCTAAGAAGAAACATCTATATCCATCATGTATGGGTTGAAAAATAAGCTTAAAATAAAATAAAATGCATGAAAAATTAAGCCAATATTAGTGAGAGTAGAATAAAGTGGCTGTAGAATGAAGACTGTTGATATCAAGATCTGACTTTGTCCAGAATTAGGTATGAACTCTTAAGCAAAACATTCAATAATAATCTTTGCCTATTTCCTCATCTGTGATAGAATGAATTGTATCAGATACTATTGAAATTCTGTCCAACTCACCACCTAAGACTTTTGTGCCTTCTCTACTTGAATTACTAAGATGAGGAGGTAGATCCATTATTTCTAGATGCTATTTCACAATGATACTATCTAACAGGAGTACAGTGGAATTGCCTTGTTGGCCATGCCTGCTCTGGAGAAAGAACTTAGGGACTGTAAAACAGAAAGGAATGCAGTAAGACTTGGACCTTATACTTCTGATATTAAAGTGAATAGTTCATTTAAATTGTCCAAAAATAAATTGGGAGATGGATTAGTAATTAAGAGCACTTTTTGGGCAAACATGAAGACCCCAGGATCCTAAGGCTGGCCATTGGTGCCCATGTACTGTGGGAGACAGGAGAATCAGTGGTTGCTGGCCATGAGCTTAACCTGAGTTTCAGATATCGACCTTGTCTCAAGGTAATAAGCTTGGGAATGATACAACTCATCTCTATCCTCTGTATGTGCTCACCCACACCACTAGCACCAACACACACACACACACACACACACACACACACACACACACACGGTGGGGAGGGTAGAGGGGGAGAGGGAGATTAGGATGGCGGCATCACAAGGAAGAAAACAAACCAAGAGATTAAACCTGTTTATTGTTGTTCACCTTTCAGGACCACCAAATTAATAATCTTGGTTTCAGTTAAGTTCTTTTAGTGGATCTGGACAGCTAATTTTCCCAAAGGAAGCCCGTGGATTGGTTAATGAGCATCCTTTAGACATTGGCTTGCTCATGATTTTACTTCTCTTTCTTTTATAAAACCTTCCCACCCCTGAACTGTTAGCACCAAAAGGAGAAACTATCTTAGTGGGATTTCAGTCTGCAGCTGTTTCCCTCATTGTGTCACTTTCCTGGGAAAAAAATGAAAACCATCTGCTACCCCCAGATAAAGCATGGATGGCAAACTAAAGAAACAATTCTACTAAAGTCTAACTTGACAAGTCATTGAGTTTATTTGATCTCTTACAGGAGTATGGATGAAGAGTTACTTAGAGAAACATTGATAACTCAAAGGCAGCTGCATTATAGAAACGTGTACCTCAGTTTGGATGATGAAATGTATGTAACCTTGGAGTTTTTTGCATAACTTGCAGGTAGCTCAACAGGTTAGAAAGTCTCCTCTCCTGAGCAGTTCTTACTGCTTTAATAATCTAGGGGAAGGAATGACTTATAACTTTCAGGAACTTCCTAAAACTTGTTTACTTTGTATGTCTTAGTAGGCCTCTCTCTAGGATGGAATGTTTCAAGTTGTAATTTCCTGAATCGTATGGAACTTTCTGCCAGGATAGAAATGTTTACATTTCCAGGGTATTAGTTCATTGAGTATGACCAGTGAATGGCATGTAAATAATACATGAGAGGAGGAACATGTAAGAAATTATGAGTAGATATTCCCTCTCTTATAAAGTCCTTATAGACCCTAATAAAATATTCTCCAAATTAGTATGCTGAAACTTCCACCCACAGCTGAGTGGCAGGTAGTCTGCTACCATCTTGTAATTCTGGTCAATAAGCTCCACCTTCCTGCTGACCATCAGATCATGAAAGGAACAGCCCTAGGATAGGCTTAGTCCTATCTCAAAAGAACAGACACCTGAGGCATTCATTACCAACTCATTCATTGGTTGAGAGGTGCCTCACACAGCTAGATAGCACCCAGCTGCTCTTCCCGTTCTAGAGTGAGACTTGGGATTCAGGTAGGAGAATAGTACAGTGTTAAGTTCTAAAAGGACATGGGTATCTCCTGCACTTGCTGTAAACTGGCACAGAAAGAGGACCACATGCAACAGCTGCCTAAATGTCAATGAAAGAGAAACCCCAACTCAAACTTAAATGATAATGGAAGTATACTGACTCAAGACCGTGTCCAAAGACTGGCATGTCTTCCTCACACAGCCAGAGTAAGGTTTTCATGTGCTTCGGCCAGACCTGTGTTTCTTTTCTCAAATCCCTTCCCCCACTTACTGTGTTTTGAATCGATTCTTAGTATTTAGTTTTTATCTTCATAGCTGAAAATAGGGAATAATTACTCTTAGGGCTGTATTTTCATGGCTCAATATTCAATCACAAAGAAAAAGAATTGGTCACAAAGAGAAAGAATTGCTTTTTAAATAGCTTAAAGAAGTATGGGAATTAATTCTTTTGGGTCATAATTGGTTTGTAGAGGGGTCATATTTTCACCTTCAGCTCAATTACAGCAGCTATCTGACTTAAACCTTTCAAAACTTATTTTTGGAAAGGAGGGTTGAGGTGGTGCTGATTCAAAATACATTGCTAAGAAGTCTGAATTCTGATAGCATAGGTATATGAAATGAGTGATTCTGGAGCCCTTAAATCCAGTAGCACTGAGGTTACCAACCTTAAGCACTATGTTATGGCTTCAGCACTCTGATGCCAACTGAATGTTCAGGGGGCAGAGAAAGAATTTAGTTGTAGTGTGTTTTAAAAAAGGCGTGGGGGTGGAGATAGGGAGGAAAACTGATAATGGAAAACTCAGATACCCACAGCCTCTCCAGGGAATGGAATTCAGACCGTTATCTTTGACAACACTAATGCTGGGTAATATTTATTTAGCTGAGCCCAATAAGCAGTGTAAAGAGTTTCATCTCTCAAACTGGCACAGCAGGGGGCCACAACAGCCAGGCTGCTGATAATTAACAGCGAAATGCCTGGCATGCTCTCTCCCTGAAATATCCGAAGGGATGGCTGGGACTGCTGGGTGAATTCATTTTCCTCTTGCTGGCTGGGGTAAAGAGAGAGCTGCAGCAGAAAATTACCAGGAGAGGCAGCCAGCCAAAGGAAGAGCAAAATGGCTGTTCTGAGCAAGCAGGCTGAGGAGGGCAACCTGTCTCCTGCTCATGGACGATCATATCCTCTCACACATTGCACATTCAGCATTCACAGTGAATTCTAATACAGGCAAAGAGGATTACATCGTTTACAGCTCACAGGTGCCACATTTGAAACAGTAGGTGCAGAATGAGGGTATGATAAAATTCATATGAACCACAGAGATTTTGTAATTCCTCCATCTTTACTGATGAAGAAAGAGGGATTGAGAAAAGGCATGTGGTAGATACAGCTACACAATGAATTTATTATTGACTTGACAGAAGAACCCTGTGCTCCTATCTGCTAAGTCAGTGCCCACAGCATCTTTTATCTAAAGTCTCAAAATCCCAGATAGACATAGAGTTTTCCCCTTTTTTGCAGGTGAATTATTAAATGGTATTCCTACAACAAAATGATAAGAGAAACGCCAATCCTAAACAACTTTGTCAACAAATAATTCTGAAATTCTTCTCAACTAAGAACATGGATGTTGGTAATACAACAAATGCATAATAATTACTCAGTTTTCAGGACATTTGTAAACATAATTATTTTAAATTTCAGTCATCATAATAGCTTTCACATGGGTACAGTTCCCAGTTAATATGACAGGAAGTTGATGTTTGCAGAGTATATGGACTTGCACATAAATCACAAATTTAATAAATGATCGAAGGAGGATCTAATTTCACTGATCTTATCCAAGAGCCATGATTCACTTGGCTTTCCTTCTTGGCTCAACCAGTGCTCTAAGGACTTCCTACACATTTTGTTTTTTCCAACACAAAATTATGAATCTTGAGAAATCAACCATAATTTTCTTTGCCTCTAAAGAATATTATATGTCCCTTGTACTTTGTAGAATTGCTGTTAAAGACTTTAGTTTTTAAAACATGAGGCACCTTTACATACTTAAAGACAGTTCTCCCAACTGTCATTTCAAAATCATAGCTTTACTAAGACTTGGAATTGAAATGACTTTCTCTCCCTTCCTGAAATTCCTTGCTGTGAAGACCGTGCAGGTTGTATGTTAGCATTAAAAGGGGGGCTCTAACCCCACTCAAAGACTCCTTGCCAGATAGCCTCTCTCTTTTTTCTCATTTCCCACCCCGATCTGTATGACTTCCAATTCTCCTTCCCGCAACTTCTCCAGATGGTAGACATCTTTCTGCCTCCTGGCTCCTACAACTTCTTTCTGCTGAATGGAAGCCAATTCTTGTAACCCAGCTTCCTCCTCAAATGGATGTGTGCATCTTCAAGAACGACCAGGCCATCTGACACCATTGCCTGCTGTCTTCTCTCGCCAATGTCCTTGCTTCAACTAGGCTTCCCCCAATTGAGCTTGATGGAAGATGACCATGGTGGCCTTGCTTGCGTCTGGTTTTCTTGTTGCTTAGTGTCTCATCTTAATTCTTCTTCTGTTTCGCAACTAAAATTTATTCTCTCTTAATTTGGAGTGGTTTCTACCCTTACTATAATAGCATTACTATAACTTAAGGCAGATGGATTGACTCTGATATTTTAAATTTCAAGCTGTTTTGGCAATTATATCATCAAGATATCAAAGATGACCAAAGAACTGCCTGTTTGCCTATAGGGATGTGGGAGGAACTGCTCAGCTTAGAATATTCCAAAGAAGGGCAGTTCCTGAAGCAGAGGCATGAAACATACAGGACACATCTAAGGATGGAGAACCTTTTCCTAATTTTCTTCCTCTTCCTTATGTTAGCTCACAAG
The DNA here is from genome assembly GCA_019843965.1 of Rhynchomys soricoides. NCBI lineage: Eukaryota > Metazoa > Chordata > Mammalia > Rodentia > Muridae > Rhynchomys > Rhynchomys soricoides. Next base: position 114,160 of record JADRCH010000870.1, on the reverse strand, counting down.
CACCTGTATTTTCTCCTTAATATCTTTATTTTATATTAATACTTTTTATCTTTTCTATCTTTATCTTACTATTTTGTATGGTGCAGTCCAAACATCTCTTATATTATAAATAAAATATTGTCTCTTTCCTGTCTCTAAAAAATTTCCCCCACGGCAACTGATTATGAATTGTTAAGACATCACCTTTAAAAAACCAATATTTCTTTTGCTGGTTTAAACTTACCTCAAATTGCTGCAATTCTCCTGCATCAATCTCTCTAATAGTTACTTATATTCCATGTGGGTACTTCATCTGCTATAATGTTTATATCTTAATTTTAAATTCCCTTATGTAGATCCTTACTAAAAGATACTAATTCTCTCTCTTCTCTATAGTATAATGCCCAATTATTGCACACATGTCAATTTCTGCCATAATTTTTACCTGTTCATTGCCTCTCACCCACAAAGGTCCATATTCTTTACACTGTGATCAGACTGGCTGTTCTATAAAATGGCCCTAGTCATTTTATTTTCTAACAGCTGTCACCTCCAGGATAAGCTCTATTTTCCTCACTCCTGCCCCAATCACAGCATAATTATTATTTTCCCATTCATCATCGTTCTAGTAACTTTTTATGCATCTTATCTCTTTGTGTTTTTTCTTACACCGTTTACTAGACAGGTTGGGAATGCCTTGTCTCATTACCTACCTTGAAGAATCCTGTGATTCTTCCTCACTCTCATTAATAACAATATCTATGAATCTTCTATTTTAAGTGGTATAGGAGGCACATACACAATCAGGACTCATGGCTTCTTTCTTTACTTTGCAAGTCACCCCATATTTTATGACTGCTAATACTTGAAAGCATATAAGCAAACCTTAATAATTATTTTGAAATGTTTTTAGTATAAGTCATGTTATTCATTTATAAACAATAACACAATTTAAATATACTGAGTGAACTTCTGTATGGCAGACATTGATTTGGTCACTGTGTGTGAGTGCATATGATTCACGAAAACCTCTCCTCTCATGGAGCATTCTTCATACTGGGGGAAGAAAGACTAAAGGCAAATAAAAGCTGAGAGATGCTTTCAAAATTAAAGTATTTGGATAACTGGAAAATACTCTTGAAAAATGAGTTAGATTTTGTCTAAGAACTATAGAGTTTTATTTTAAGCAAGCACTTTTAATGTTTGAATTCAGACCTAAGTCATATGAAAGAGATGGTCAACTAAGTATGGGCAGAGCAATGGTTAGCAAATCCAAAGGCCATAGATGGCAGCTTTCTGAAACCATTAGAGGATTAGTAAGGATAGGGGATTCTTAAAGAAGCCAGAGGTTTCAGTGGAAGCAAGGAGCTGGACTGAATCAAAATGACAGAGAGATGTCTAAGTCTGCAAACTCCTTGAAAGCAGACATACCAGAGTCATCTTTCTATTAATGTGGGCTAAGGTAATGCTTGGCAAGAGAAATACTGTAAAGAAAAATTTTACAACCAAATTATTTGGAGAATCTTAAGTTGCTCCACCTTGTAAACCAAAAAAAAATGTACTTCCTATGTTATATAATGCATGTCCATGGACACATTTGGCTAAGGGGAAATTTAGCTTTTAAATAACAGCCTTTGGATTTCAATTTCCTCCAAGGACCATTGTGGGGATTTTTATAGGTTCTATAAGAGCCCTACTTACTCTGCAAGTTCCCATTCACTCCACAGTCTTCGATTCTATCTTATCACTGAAATGGTTTATAGCTTTTGGAGTTTTACAAGCTTCAATCTGCTCTTGGCTTTTTGCCTCTGACATTCAATTTTCACACCCACTTTTATGAATTCAAGAATGGTACTAGACTGGCTTCCTTTGATAAGCTTTTTTCTTCCAACTTACTGTCAAGCCTTACATTTAGAAGGTTGTATAAAGCATCAATGTTCAACTTTAAAAGTAATTATAGAGAAAATACTTCAGATACATGCATTGCTACTACATAAGTTAAGAAAACAGAAAGCTGCAGGTAGGAGGTGGCATTTTACAACTGAAATCATCTTTCAAAAAGAGAATAGCTATGTGTGGCCCCTTCAAAGGTATGTTCTTATACAGGCCATGTGATGGTGACCAAGTGAGTTAGCAGGAAGTCATGAACTCCGAACTAGCTGACCCATCAAGGACCAGAGACTTACTTTCTCAGGCCAGGTGGTCTAGATCCAGTTGAATATTTTCAGGAGTTAAATTGACCTGGGGAGTATTGTTTGATTACCAGGAAACACTGGTAGTCTTCTCTGAAGATGTGTGCTAGTCTTGTATATTGCTGATAATTTAACGTACAGTTCCTTTTATAAAATCACCAATTTGGCTCATATTTAGAGGTAATATTTTCTAAACATACTATTTGAGGGAGTAAATCTGTGAGTAGTAGATTCAGAAATTTGTGAGTTTAGGAGTTCAACCCAATAGTTTCTAATTATTGGAGGATTGGAGCGCTGTAAAAACACTGGGTCCTTTCCTAGTACTGTTCAGATCCATATGTGAATAATCGTGTCGTTATTCCCCCTCTTTCTCCTCACTCTCTGTCACTCTCTGAGACAAACAAACAAACAAACAAACAAACGCAGATGAATCTACACTCACACTTTGGAAACTCCAAAGGATGGGGACATGGCCATGCAAACACCTCTGCTTCTCCATATAAATGTCACTCCCTGCATATACTTTCTTTACCTTTTGTAGGCAAATGGGGAAAGGCAGATTTTTCTTTTGATTCCTAAGGATTCATTCAAAAGTAAAATGTGCAGTGTATTTCTATTTCCAGCAAAAAGTAAAAGCAAATAGAGGCATAATGAGTTGGGAATTAGACATCAAAGAATAGTTGCAGACGATGATTAAGTAGAGATATTTGTATTTGCAAATTTAAAGAAATGATGCAATAACCAAATAAAACAATTCTGTAATTGGAATGAAGCCTGTAGTTACCTTGCTAATATGTATCTGAGATTGGAATGAAAAGATTGCTAAGTTACAGCATGAAGGGTCATCATTCTGGTGACACTGGACAGATAGGTAGAGAATGAAAAGGGAGCATGAAGAAAGAGTTTTTATAAAGTGTGCTGCCTCTTGGAGAAACTAATATAACTTACCATTTTATCCCTTCATGCTTGATTGATGTGTTTTTTTCCTCTCTCACCTGTCTTCCAGTTCACAAATTCCCTCTTTAACTATATCTATTCTACAATCACAAGGATATATTAATTTTTAATTTGACAATATATAATCTCAGTTATAATTCTTATTTTATTCTTTAAAGTATCTTTATAATTCTTTGAAATTTTAGAATTAATTTCTTTCTATTTTCTTGTAGAAAAACGTCTAAAAACCTGTGTTTTATATGAATGTAAAAAGAGAGCCAGTGACTCTATTTTTTTATCTAAAGTATTTGTAATTATTTTAATAGCGTTTTACATTATCCCATTTTGAACTGATTTCCTCTCATAAAAGGTATTATGTTTCAAAAACATTTGTGAAAGTCATTTTTGCCTAATACTGAATATTCTGAGATATAATTTATTTTATTCTGTCATGTATTTCAGATACTAGCTATTTGTAGTCAATTTAATCCAATTTATAGATTTACACATCTATAAAACTTAGACAATTAAAATAAAGGCTGTGCATTAAAGCTGGGCCTCTGATTCCAACTTCTGTCCTCTGGGCTCCCCTTCATCCTCTCTGATATGTCCTTTACACAGACTAAGAGGCATCAAACAATGACTAAGCTTTAATTTTCCATCTTTCTTTGGATATTGTCATGGTAATTATTCATCAACTTACCACTTTTTTATGCTTTCAGACTACTGAAAAGATACAGAATTTTCTTATCTGTATCAATTGAGCTGCAGGAGATAAAAAGATGTCTATTCATCACGAGGCCTTCTCATCTGATACATATATAGATGTGTACACACACACACACACACACACACACACACACACACACACGGAAATATACACAGATACAGATTATGATGAATGACCAGAACTTAAAAATATGAGGTTTTAGAAAATAACACAAGATTTTGAGAAACAAGTCATTTTCTCTTGATGCATTTGTGATGAGTGATATCTTCAGAATCAAATGAGTTTTTTTTAAATGAAGTTCAACTGAAAATTAAACTTCTTTTCAGCACATGCTTCTGATGGGTTTGAAAGTTGGCAGATAAACCTATGAGTTATAAAAGGGTTTTCTTGATTTTCTTGGCTTAAAAGTCCTTAATCATAAAAAGAATTCTTTTTTCATAATCTTCTTTTTGAAATATAAAACATATATAGGAATATGGATATGTCATAAATAAGTAATTGAATTAATTTTTATTAAGGTAACATATCTATGTGCCTGGGATCTAAAAGCAGAAATAGGTCATCTTTAGTTCCGCAGTGGCCACTTTTGTACCCCCTTCCAGCCCATCAAGAATAAGTACTGTCCAGAATCCTCACAGTACTGATTTTACTTGTTTTTAAATTTTACCTAGAGAATTACTTAGCAGGCGTTTGTTGCAGAATTTGTTTCCCCAACAGTGCTTTGGTGTGTATCAGTGTTACCTGGCATTTATAGATCACACATTCTTATTTTTTTTTAATAAAACTATCACATAAATTGCAATATATCCTTTGTACTATTGTCTATTGTGCTTTTGATAGATGTGGAAGTTATTTCAGTTTGTTTCTTGAAGCTATAACTTGGGATGAGTAATTTATTTTGTACAAGATTCTGTATGTTGCAAAGTTCAAGATCAGTTGGTCAATGTAAAGATGCTTGTGTTGCTTCATGTCATGACATAACTTGGCAAAAGAGAGGCTACAAGCGAGGAAGGGGGCCACAAGTCTTATTCCAGGAAAAAAGGCTTTAATCTAGCCCTGAAGGCTCTGTTCTCTATTGTAAATGCCTTTCACTAGACCCCATGTTCCTATATGAATACACTGAGGAGTTAAGGTCTTCACAAATGAAATGTAGGGTTAGGGTTAGGATTAGGGTGAGGGTTAGGGTGAGGGTTCAGGTTCGGGTTCGGGTTAGGGTTCGGGTTCGGGTTAGGGGTTAGGGTTAGGGTGAAGGTTAGGGGTTAGATTCACACTATACAGGGATCTTTTTAAATATAGGAAATTGAAAAAACAATTTTTGTTATAAAGATTGTACTGTTATCAGTAGTCTCATACTTTCTTGTTATCTTTTAATAAGCCAATGTAGGAGGATTCTCAGCCTTTTGCCCCCTAATTAATGTTGTTCCCCAGGACATCGACCCAGACATTTGTACTTGAGTTAAAAGATATTGGCTCGATGGTGATTGCCATGGGTTGTTTGCTGAATTAACTTTGTCTATAGACTGTTTTTCATCTGAGCCATATCTTAAGAATCTAGTATCCAATTAATTTTGACAAACAACAGAAAAATCAATAAAGCACTTAGTTTGGGCTTAAAATCTGGGCTTGTATCATATCTGAATTTTGTTTGCCATGCTACCCACGACAGATTGTCTTCAAAATTAAATTATCATATGTCTTTGTTGACATTTTCAGGAATACAGGTAAAGCTTTTGTGTAGCTAAAGTGTATTCAATTCCTTCTGAAAATTGTTATAATTATTTATGTAGGATTAGTTTGTGAGAATTCACAAGAGTGATGTCTTTCTGTCAGAACTTAAACTTGCTTATAATTGTATAGAACAACTTCCCATACATTAGAACAAACTATGGTTAAAATGGAATATTATAACCAATTTGAGTATCATCATACAGACCTCAAAGCCAAGCAGATGGCTTATGGGAAATAGAATTACTCATTCATTTCACAGAGCCAACTGAGCCTCTGCTATTTGTTACTCTCTATGCTAATGTCATTTACATTAAGTTATATTAAATTAAATGTTAATTATATAACAATATCATCATAGCACAATATACTATAATTTCAATGAATAATAAGAGCTAGGGAGAAAATAAATCAAGTCAAGGTTAAGAGTAAGAGCCAGATGTAATTTCAGCTTGGAAGATTTGCGTCCAGAAATTTCTTTGAATGGAGAACATTGGTAAATAAAGGAGGAAATTGTGCCAAGATCTCAGGGAAAGTGTTTTGGAACAGGATGTTGTCAGACCAAATCTCTGTGAAAACAGATTGGCAGGTTCAGGAGGAGCAAGAAGACAGTGTGGCTGGAGTCAGGGGAAGGAGAGGAAGGTAGTGCTATGCTAGTGGTAGATTTTACTCCAAAGTTGATGGGATGCTCTTAGGACCTGCGCTGTCTAACTGGGTGGATGTACAGTCTGGAAAGATCAGTTTGGGTGTATAGAGTGGATTATAGGTATTATAAATGGGATCACAACACCTCTTTCTCTGTCTCTCTGTCTCTCTGTCTCTCTGTCTCTGTCTGTCTGTCTGTCTGTCTGTCTCTCTCTCTCTCTCTCTCTCTCTGTCTCTCTCTGTCTCTCTCTGTCTCTCTCTCTCGTAAGACCTGGCCTTACCAGGTCGCTCTGGATGATCTGAAATTCACTACATAGAGCAGGCTAGCCTCAAATTCAAAGAGATCTATTGATCCTGCATCCCAAGTGTTAGAATTAAAGGTAGGCACCACTATACTTGGTGCTTTCCTTGAATTCCGAGAAGCACATTTGATTCCCTGGGATAAGAGATTGAAGATGTGTGCTATGAGCAGAATTAGAAGTTACTTTCAAAGAAGATAGTAGGTTACCATAGATGTATATTTGCAAACATTTCAGTTGAGACAGTGCTAAGCTATAATATTGCTCTCATCCTTATTTTACAGGTAAGAAAAACAAGGCTTAGAAAGCTTACGTAGTTTTTGTAAGGTGAAGAGATGAGAACCACACTAAAAGCACACAGAAGTTTAGAAGCCAATTTCTGATTCCAAGGTAACAACCTATCAACATGTTTCTTTTTAACTGAAATGTTGGAGAAAACAAAATTGTTGACTTATAGTCTTTATGTATTGACTCGAATATACATATACATATACAAGACTGTTCAAAACTTTCACTTCTAGGTATTTTGAAGAATAAAGTGCCTCGTTAACTGTAGTCATTGTATTCTGCTGTGGAACACGGAAATCTAACATTCGACCAACTAATCAGCCTTTTCTATTTTTCCCTGTTCTTTCCTCCCAAGCCTCCTCCAACCACCATCTCCCATTGCTTTGTACTGTATCATTTAGTTTTACTCCATATAAGTGATGTCATGTGTCTCTCTATGCCTGACTTATCTCACTTCACATGTCTCTCAGGTTCATCCTGTTGTCGAAAATGACTTCATACTTTATGTAGTTGAATAGTATTCCATCTTGTATCTGTGACATATTTTTTTTTTAAATCATTGATCTAATGAAGTTCATATCTTATAAACTTCCCCCAAATTGTTGTATGTGTGTGTGGGATTCACCTGGCATTCAGTGAATTCTTAATAAACTTTTTCTGAGTAACACATGATGACTGATTTAAGAGCTCTTTGGCCAGGTTGGAAAGCAGATATAGATGTACCTATTCTTTTTAGCATCATGCTAAATGGAGAAAGAACACCTGAGGCATTCGTCAGGTTGTCTAAAATGATGACTAACAGAAACTCAGGTCAAACTTATTATCACTAAATAACATCCAGGAGCTAGAAGGACCACATCTAAGGGGTAGCTATGGCTTGCTACATCTAGGTCCAATGTGACACCAAGGTGCCTATGTTTTCTGTTACTATCTTTTACTTTCTGCTCTCCTTTCTTTGTGTTGGTTTCATTTTTAACCACACCTTATCACATGGCCCTCAACTGCTAGAAGTTTATACTGTCCACTTTGTTAACACCAACGTAGAGTGTTTACTTTCCTAAATCGTTCTGTGTAAAGCTCCCAGACTCATGGCTGTTGGTTGTGTTCCTCAAGTGTACCATCATGTGACCGTGTCTGATCCAATCAAGTGGTTTATATGATGACATGATCTAGGTCCCTAGGCTTTGGTCAGGTGCTAAGCCTATGTAAGACAGTTAGTTTATGTGAATATGGATGGAGAGTGGAGGAGGGGTGATTCTATAGCAAGCTTGTCTTAGCTAGGGTTTTACTGCTGTGAACAGTCACCATGACAAAGGCAACTCTTATAAGGACAACATTTAACTGGGGCTATCTTACAGGTTTAGCGGTCCAATATCATCAAGACAGGAACCTAGCAGCATCCAGGCAGACATGGTGCAGAAGGAGTTTCGATCCATCTTGATCATGAGACACTCAGGAGAAGAATTACTTCCAGGGAGCTAGTAGGAAGGTCTCAAAGCCCACCCCGAGAGTAACACACTTTTTCCAACAAGGCCACACCCACTCCAACAAGGCCATACCACCTAATAGTGCCACTCCCTGGGCCAAGCATATTTATACCATCACAAAGAGTCAGAGATGATTAGCAAAAGTTGGCAGAGGGTCAGAAAAGACAGGGAAAATAGTTCTCCAACTCCAAAGAAGAAAAAGCTAAACAAGCAACCCGCTCTTAATCTCTTTCCTACTCTGCAGAAGAAAATCCTGGACAACTATGCATTTTACATGGATGTGGTTTTCTGTAATGGTTGCCATCTATTGCAAAAAGAAATTTCTTTGTTGAAGGGTGAGGATTATACTTATCTGTAAAGCTTCCTTGTTGAGGGCTGATGACTACACTTACCATAGGTATAAGGACAACTGCCTAGAATGCAGACAGGGGTTATACTGGTTTAGTGAAATGGTGTTGCAGTTTCTCCTTCAAGATCCATGACTTTTCTAACCCTGAAGGTTTCCTAGATTTCCAGTACCAGGCATGATTTCCTTCTTGGGGAATGTGTCTTAAGTACTTGAAAGGAGCCTTATGACTACTGCTCTGTAGTACAGCTTGAGGTCAGGGATGCTGATTCCCCTAGAAGTTCTTTAATAGTTTTTGTTATCCTGGGTCTTTTGTTATTCCAAATGAATTTGAGAATTGCTCTTTCTAAGTCTATAAAGAATTGAGTTGGAATTTTGACATTGAATCTGTAGATTGCTCTCAGCAGGATGGCCATATTTACTATATTAATCCTGCCAATCCATGAGCATGGGAGATCTTTCCATCTTCTGAGGTCTTCTTTGATTTCTTTATTCAGAGACTTGAAGTTCTTGTCTTACAGATCTTCCACTTGTTTAGTTAGAGTCACACCAAGATACTTTATTGGTACAATGACAGACAGGTAGATCAACGGAATAGAATTGAAGACCCAGAAATGAACCCACACACTTACAGTCACTTGATCATTGACAAAGGAGCTAAAACCATCCAGTGGAAAAAAGACAGAATTTCAACAAATGGTGCTGGTTCAACTGGAAGTCAACATGTAGAAGAATGCAAATTGACCCATTCCTATCTCCCTGTACAAAGCTCAAGTTCAAGTGGATCAAGGACCTCCACATAAAACCAGATACACTGAATCTAATAGAAGAGAAAGTGGGGGAAAAGTCTCAAACACATGGGCACAGGGGAAAAGTTCCTGAACAGAACACCAATGGCTTATGCTCTAAGATCAAGAATCTACAAATGGGACCTCATGATATTGCAAAGCTTTTGTAAGGCAAAGGACCCAGCCAATAGGACAAAACGGCAACCAACAGATTGGGAAAAGATCTTTACCAATCCTACGTCCGATACACGGCTAATATCCAATATATACAAAGAACTCAAGAAGAACCAAATAAGCCAATCAAAAGATGGGGAACAGTGCTAAACAGAGAATTCTCAACTGAGAAAACTCGAAGGACTGAGAAGCACCTAAAAAATATTCAATATCCTTAGTCTTCAGGGAAAGGAAAATTAAAACAACCCTGAGATTTCACCTCACACCAGTCAGAATGGCTAAGATCAAAAACTCAGGTGACAGCAGATGCTGGTGAGGATGTGGTGAAAGAGGAACACGTCTCCATTGCTGGTGGGATTGCAAGCTGGTACAACCACTCTGGAAATCACTTTGGCAGACCCTCAGAAAAATGAACATAATACTACCTGAGGACCCAGCTATTCCACTCCTGGGCATATACCCAGAAGATGCTCCAACATGTAATAAGGACACATGCTCCACTATGTTCATAGCAGCCATATTTATAATAGCCAGAGCTGGAAACAACCCAGATGTCCCTCCACAGATGAATGGATACAGAAAATGTGGTACATTTACACAATTGAATACTACTTAGCTATTAAAAACAATGTCTTCATGAAATTCACAGGCAAATGGAACGAACTTGAAAATATCATCCTAAGTGAGGTAACTCAGTCACAAAAGAACGAACATGGTACGTACTCACTAATAAGTGGCTATTAGCCCAAAAGTTCAGAATACCCAAGATTCAATTCACATCAACTGTCAGACTGAGTGTGGGGTCCTAGATGGAGGAGTTGGAGAAGGGACTGAAGGAGCTGAGGGAGTTTGCAGTCCCATGGAGGGAGCAACAGTGTCAACTGGCCTGAACCCCAAAGAATACACATGGAGAGACCCATGGTGTTGGCCACATATGTGGCAGAGGAGGGCCTTGTTGGCCATCAGTAGGAGGAGAGGCCCTTGGGCCTGAGAGTGTTAGATGCCCCAGTACAGGGGAATACCAAGGAAGGAAGACAGGAGTGGGTGGGTGGGTGGGGGAATGCCCTCACAAAGGCAGGGGAGGGGGATGTAATAGGGGGTTTCCAAAGGGGAGACCTGGAAAGGGGAAACATTTGAAATGTAAATAAAATATCAAGAAAGAAAGAAAGAAAGAAAGAAAGAAAGAAAGAAAGAAAGAAAGAAAGAAAGGAGCCTTATGTTTATGCTGTATCTGAAAATCTGGGAATGTTTTGTTATTAACAGAAGGTTCTTGTGTTAGTTACTCTTCTCATTGTTCTAACAAAATGTCTGGCAAAAACAATGTAAGGAAGAATTCATTTGGGTTCAGAGTTTGAGGGTTCAGTCTGTCATGATGGGAAGGTGGGGTGGCAGGTGCAGGAGGCAGGTGCAGGAGGCAGGTGGCCTCATTGCCTATGTAGTCAGGAAGCAGTGATGATGGATGCTACTCAGTTTACCTTTTTATTCAGCATGGAACTTCACCCAGTAGAACAGCTCCATCCCCAGTCAGGTGGGTCTTCCCACCTCACTTAAAATTCTCCAAAAGAAAAGCACCAAGGCAGCCAGGCACAGAACTACACAGTATGCACAGATTGAATGTCTAGTCTTGATTCTCCTCTCCTGTCCCTTAGTTGGAATACTCATGTACATAGCTTGCTATGGACCTCAGAATATCTCTTACCACGGTGTGAGGAGTGCAGTTCTTCAAACCTTGCACATGGAATTTGCCATCTGACTTGCTTTGGCTCTAATCACAGCCACTATCAACTGACCCATAGAAGCATACCAGAAGAAATGAAGTGTTTGGAGTTGTAAGCTACAGTAGGATTTAGGTGGTTCGATGCACACCCACACCTGACTTGAACACATGGTATTTAAGTGTATTCTGACAAGGATAGTGCTGGTATCCTTTAGAGTCTCTTGACTTTCTGTCATTTGAGAAACAGTTGACTTCTAAGCAGTGTTTCAAATCTTGGTAGCCAGAATCTTTACCAATGGCCATTAGTGTTCTTACTTTACTGCCACAAAGGCCTACTCTTCTTGGATTTTCACATTATAGGAAGACTCCTGTCTCAGGACCTTTGCATCTGCTATTCTCTCAGCCCTGAATACTGTATGTCTGTATTGTTCACATAGCTCACTCATTCAAAACTTCCATTCTCTTAATGCCATCCTCTCAGTGTGGTGTTTCCATGACAACCATATGTAGCACTTCCTCCTATACCTCCCATTGCCCTTCCCTATTCTATTTCTCTTAAAAGCAATTTTCACTTCAACTAAATATATAATATGTTGATTCACATCATTTGTTATAGGTATCTATTTAGTCTTGAATTATGTATTTTCCCTTACCAGGGTTTTTTTAAAAAAATGATTGATATGTTTACTATTGACTCGCCAAGGTCAGACCCACAAAGCACACTTCATAAATAATGCTTAATGAATAAGCAGTGCCCCATGGTTAGAATATAAGGGATGGTAGGAAGTGGCCAACCACACAAAACTCAAACTGATACTTTATTTGTAAAAACTGTCTAGAAAATTTCTCTTCTTGGCAGATGGCATGTGGTCATGTGGAGAAGGGTTTAGGGATGGAGGTTATAATCAGAGCTAGAACATGGCTCAGGGGAGTTAGGAGGCCAATGAGTAATTAAAAAATCAACTGAGGTCAGGGGGATACTTGGAAACATAGAATGGCCTAGCCTGTGGCTGCTTACATATAAGGTGTGATAGAAAGTAACTTATAGTTTCTGCCTTGGGTAGCTGTGTAGATAGAGCTACTGCCTACTTAGTTTAGGATACTGCAGAAGAGAAGGCTGCAGGGCAGTCATGAAGAGAAAAATGTGATAAGTGGTTGCCACTGGGCCAACTCAGAGCCTCTAAAGTTGTGGCTTGGGACTGGAGATAAAGCCCTAGGAGTCATTATCCTGGACTCTATGAACAGCATTCGTGGTAGGGAGAGGGAATGATATTCAGGACAACACCATTACTAGAAAAATACATAAAGGAACAACTGTAAAGACAAGTAACAAACAACCATTAGAGAAATGGAGAAAACCAAAGAAGGGTTTAGAGGAAGCCAAGAGTATCCCAAGTCAGAAAGACACAGAGAGGCACGGGAATAAGAGGTTGACACTGGCTTTGCCATATGGCATCCAGGTTACAGAGTGAGCACTGCAACAGGAAGATCTTCAGTGCTTTCTCCTCTTCAGTTTTCTCTGAAGATAGGCAACATCCCACAGTGTCAAAATAAGCCTTTTGTCTGTTTCATTTGAGACCCAAGTTCTGCAAAATGGATAATGGAAAATATTCTCAATAGTTAAAATCCAGAATTCCTACTGTCTTAAGACCAAATATACACAATTTCTTTATCTCATAAAGCAAACTTAGTTTTCTGAAATATTCTGATACTAGAGTAAAGGATACCTGGTTTAGCCTTGGGCCAGTTGTTGCTGAAAGCAAACCTTGAACAACCTGGGGATAGTCTTTGACTTCAATTTTTCTTCTTTGTAAAACCACAGCCTTATTGTAGGAGGTCCCTGGAAGGATATATGGACAGTGTTCGAATTTAGCTATAGCACATTTTAATTAATGAAATAATGCTAGACATTTATTAAACATACCATAATTGGGTAAAGTCTGTTCTATTACAATGATCACTTTTCTTATGGGCACACTCCATTTTTCTACATTATTCTTTAGAAAGCACAGAAATCTAAACAGGGCACAAGCTCTTTAATAGGGCTGTGACTAATGCAGAGTACATATGAAGGCGGAACAAAACACAATATACATCTGTTATAAGCTGCTGGCTGTTGTCAAGGTATTAGTGATTTCTTTAGTATTACTGCAGCAAAGAAGCAGATTTCTAAATATAGACCAAATCATTTGCATGGATACTTAAGGTTCTTTTTAAAAAACCTGATCTAAGTCAAGACCATATATACTAAAGGTCCTGGAAACAAAATAATATGTTTCACCAGATGACTGATTCAATAAAATTTATTGAACATAGTTAATCTTTAAAAAAAGAACTTATGTTTTGCATTTTCCTACTAAGACATAATTAGTTTTGCAAACATGAACTCAATGCCAGTATCAACTTTATATCTTTGTCTTTTAATGGAATGGATGGCCAGGAATACAGCCCAGTGGTGGAGTGCTTGGCTAGCATGTGTGAGACCTTGGTTCAGTCCTCAGTATGACAAACAAATCAACCATGTCAATAAGCAGAGTAGGTGAGAGCTGAAGACCTACAGTTCCTGGCTAGTGTTAGTTCTGAAATGTGGTCTTTGAAATACATATGCAAGGAAGATATGTTCTTTTCTGCCCAGGTGCTGGTGATCTTCTTTGATTATGGGTCTTCATTTTGTCAGTTAGCATATGGATAGATGTAGTAGTAGAGGACTCAGTGCCTATTTCAACCTAAGGAGACAGTGCATACTTCCAGAAGAGATATAAGGAGCTTTGCCCTTCATCACAAGCACTTCTAGGTAACAGCACTGCCTCTCTAGCCTAAGAATCAAGAAGAGATTCATGAAAAATACTCTAGTCTATCTATCAACCCTGCATAGCCCTAGCCAACCAACTGACTCAGAAGTAGTACATAAGTGATTAAGTTCCTGGATTCCATATTGGTTTGTTTTGCAACATGAGAATATCAGTGGTTAACTGAGACAATATAATTTTACATAATAACTTTTCCTATGCACTCAGAGTCCTTTGGGAGTTCTATTTTCTGCAACAGCTTTGCCTTGAACCTCACAGACTTCAAGGCAGACATCATGGCAGAATACTGCTTAGGGCAAAATTAGTTTATAATTTTTAAAGGCCCACAAATCATATTTCTCTAGCAAGTGATGTTTTTCTCAGCCTGACTCACTGATACTCAAACAGTGCTAATTTTGCAACCTAGTGCTATTTGCCAGGGTCTGGAGCACTTTGGATTGCTGTGGTCTAGGAAAGGGTTGCTATTCTTACCCTGCATGTAACATGCGAATGAATGGTAGACTGGAGTTAAAAATCTGAAAGGCATAACCCTAGCCCCATAGATGCATAAAAGGTAAAGAGGGGAGGGATAAGGGCATTCAAAAGAGTACTTTTTGAGGTTATCAGTGAGCAAAGGTCAGGGATGCTTGCTAGCCACACCCACTTTCACTCTCTCTCTCTCTCTCTCTCTCTGACTCAGATGAAGTGTGAGATATGATCTCTGACAAGCCCAGCACTAAAACTCATATCATTTGTTAGGAACAAACATGAAGACCTAGACAAGTGAATCCTTCAGACCAGAGACCAGAATCCCTCCATTATTAATAAACCCATCAAAAAACAGAAAGCGAAAGCAATTACCTCCTCCCTTTCTGAGATTTAAAATCTTTCCTAGGATTTAAATGCTTCACTGAGACAGTTTCTTGAAATATTCTTTCTTTTCTTTTTTTTTTTTGTTTTTTGCAGCACTTTAGTAAAATTCTCTATCATTCAGCTAAGAGAACTCACAAGATTTAGGAGTTCATTTCCATTATTATGCTTCTTTATCAACTCAGATTATTTATGGAGAACTGATCATGTGTCTGATACTATTAGAATTTCTCATTCCCAAGATACCAGGTTTAATACTGTGTTTTGTTTCAAAGCAAGCAGATAAGAGTGCCGAAAATTTCATATTGCTTTTGAAGTACCGGACAATGAACAGTCTGTTCACCATGCACTATATACCTTTGAATATCCTTTCCTGTGTTATGAGTCTTCAAAGGAAATAGAACCTGTCCACAGAGGAGACATCAGAGATGTAGCTTTCTACCCTCTTTCAGGGACAGGCATATACAACTGGGTATGGTTTTGTATTGGAAGTTAGTGGGACCATTTCTGGTGATGGTCACAGGCAGCTGCAATGGAGGTACTCTGATGCTTTTTCATGGAATAGTAATGCATTGCATAAGTTTAGTAGAACATATCCTTTGTCTTTGCTTTAGTAATGATCAGGATCAAAATCAAGCCTTGAGCATGGTAGGCAGGCATTCTGTCAAGGACTTTTCCAGTCCGTGCACCAAGTTTTGTGGACGGATTTTGTGAGGAAGAGGTATGCCAACCGAATTTGATGTTGCTAAGTTCATGGTGATGATATTAAGCTTAAAACCATGGCCATTCCGAGATAGAACTCATTGGGTTGAACAAGAAACTGCTCAGCAACAAATCTCTGTTCCTTGAAATACAAGGAATTTTCTGCAGTTTTACAAAGGTCCCCAGAAGCATCAAACCAATTAAAATCACCACCACTTTTCATAATAGGCTCTAGGAGAAGCTGGCTCAACAGGATAGGCTCTGGTCATGGGAGTACCTGTCTTGATGCTCTCTGTACTTTTCTCCACTGCAGCCAGATGAACACTGTGCACTGGGCCAGGGTAGCAGGACTGAGGTTTGATCTGCTCTGAATATCTGAGGAGTATAGACAATTCTGTGCCCACAAGAAACTGGAATGTCTGTATATTTTTTTGCTTATTCCACTTGACTACTTTGGATTGAAGACTAATGTCTCTTTCATATAATGCATTTTCCTGCTGTACTCAGTTATGGAAAGATTAGAAAGTAACCACCTTCTAATGTGGGTAAACAATGGACTGAGTACTAAAGAGAAAATCAGCAGTGGACTTCCCTTTAATATGCTTTCATCTAAACTTTGCAAAAACACTTTGAAAGGTGTAGTTGAAAGGCATAGTTCCTATTTTTCAGATAAGAAAACTGAAAGGAGAGGCAACCTGAATTCTAAGATTAGTCTGATTTTTCAAACCCAGATTTCTCATTACCTGCAGAGAAGTCTATGTGCACTCCTTCTAATGACCGATGAATATTCAAATGAATGACTTTTGCCATGGAAAATCCCAGTGCTATTCAGAAAGGATGCAGGCATGTGGATTCAGCCCCTTTGATGTCACAACATTGCATGTGGCTTCATCACCTGGAGGAGCAAGAAATCTGCTCTGAGTTTGCAAATTTAATTTTAGACATGGGCTTTAAGTCAGTCTGTCTGTCTGCCAAGGGACAAATTAGGACCAGGTGATTGTCAAGCTGTTTTCTGTTCCTCTCTGACCCACCTGCTTCCCTTAACCAATCATCATTGTGTAGCAAGAAAACCAGCAAAGAAAAAGGTGGCTCCATGTCCTCAGCTTTCTGCCTTCTACTTTTCTCTGACCTTTTAAAAACCATTGGTGGCATCCAGGGGCCACCAGCTAACAGGCACATGTCATTTGAAATAATAAAACAAAAACCCATTGCCTCCTGTTGAGTTTCTAAGAGCCCTTCAGTTTTTCTTAGAGAAAATATGGCTCCTTTAAAGGGTCAAATGGGCATTGTAAGTAATACCCACAGATTCAAGGTGCTCACACCACTCTTTTATGCATTCATTGAATGGTCCTTAGATGCTACTTTTTGCATCCAAAGACCTCTGTTCCCTCATCTATACAATGGACTCAGCATTTAATTCGACTGTTTGTGCTCTGAGAAACTACCACGTGCCGGTTCCCAATTCTATAAACAAGGAATAGAGGAGTGAAGAAAACCAGGCAAGTCTTTCTGTACTCCTTGATATAAATGTGTCAACTTTCTTTTACTCTGAAAAAATAGCAGAGATAGCCAAACTTAAAGGGGAAAAGATTTAGTTTGGATCCCAGTTTGAAGAGCTTTCAGCCTATGGTGGTCAGACCTATTGTTTGGAGATCTGTGGTGAAGTAAAGTATGATAGCAGGGAGTATACATTTCACAGGAGACAGAGAAAGAAACAAAGAGGTTCCCTCCCCTTTAAAGACACAGCAACAAGGATCTAAGTTCCTTCCATGAGGCCCCACCTCGGGAAGATTCCATCACTTCTTGATCTCACCACAGCCTAGGGAACATGCCTACACAATGTCTTTGGAGAACATTTAGGATCCAAAGAATAATAGAAGCAGATTGTAAACAGATATAATTGTAACTTAATTTTAGGTAGCACTAAATCTACCTAAACACACACAGACGTTAAAACTGAGTAAGGGATGGCAAACTGGGGTAAGAGATAACTGAATTTCAAGATGCAAACAGGGAAGACCTTTGGAAGAGATCATACTGAGAATATTAGAGTAGTATGAGGGGAGAGAGACACTCATGGACACGAGGTAAGAGCTTGTCAATCAAATGGAGAGTTCAAAGCAAAATGAAACATAACAGCTACACCTACTGTACTGGACCACTAAGGAAAGGAAAAGAATAATATTCATGGAATGAGACCAATGGTGGAATGACTAAGTTCTGTTCTACCCTTTCCCATTTACTACAGATGCCTTCTAAAATAGTCACAGAATCTAAGCTTACGAACCTGCCATGACTTGAAGCAGGGCCTACTGCTTTTGTTGGATGAGTTGTCTTAGTGAGGGGATGCTTCTTTCAACTTTGGGTTCCGCCTGTGTAGACTGTACAGGAAACACCTGCTACCTTTTGCACAACCACACCTCTAACATGTGAAATACTGTGTCATCTCTGCTCCACAATTCCTCCAAGCTGTCCTTACATGTGTGGCTTCCAGACTCCTCATTTTCATCTTGACCATAAAAGACAGAAGGTTTGTTCATTCTTTGAAAGACACAGAGACAATGGTGAGCCCATCCTTTGAGGTTCAAGTCTCCCCACTCAAAAACTTTTAGATTAAAATAGAATCCTTATGTAAAGGACTGAATGTCCACTCTTTTTGGTGGGTACCTATCCTGCCCACCTGTCACATACAATCACAGCTTTGCACCAGTTTAAAATGAATCTTTAGTAATGGTCATGGGATACTTTTAACACTTAGAGAAAAGAAAGGAACAGAAAAGAAAAGTTGTTACAATGGTAGAGAGCATTGGTAGGTACCTGGATACTAAGGGAACATGAGATCAACTGAAGATTGAAAGCTCTACATTCCAGTTTATATGAGGCAGCCAGCTAGGTTTTGCTACTCAGTTGCATCCCACTTCCATGGTGAATTTATTGTCACCAGCCATCTTTTAAGCATAAGCCATGGCCACAAAGCTTATAGAGCATAGATGGGCCAGTATAAAACCACTAGTGCAGCTAGAAACTGACGCCGAGGAACAATGATGGTAGAAATCGTGGTCTGAAATCATTGTTCTCCTTTGATTAGCTTTCTGAAGTAATAGGCAGGCTCTTCACTGTAGACCACATGCCTATGTAGATGAACCAAATTACCATATAGAGCCATTTCCTTTGACTCATTTATTATAGAAGCACAGATATTGAAGATCATAGGTAAACTTAGAAGATAGCAGTAAAGAGAGTCTATGATTTGAGCTGTTTATTCAATTGTTTCAGTATTCAGATTTAAAACAAAATCTTAATAATTAAACTGATTATAATATGGGTTGGTGAAAGAAAGAATAATTGAGATGCCCACCCAGAGTGATTCCTATAAAACACATAACCTACAATGTCTATTCATAGTGATTTATCTGCTAGCCTGTGCTGTGAGGAAGTAGCCACCTCATTAGCTTTCCTGTGGTGCCACTCCAAGACTCAGTTTCCTAGGATCTGCCAATTGGCTGTACAATTGGAGCAAAGTGTAAGCTAGTTTCTCATTGGTTGATCTACTTAACTGAAAGGTAAGCTGGACAACTCCAGGAATCTTGTGTGGCTTGGTCCAATTTAGGACACCTAGGTATCTGACCTTGAAGCTGTCCAAACTAGGCAGCTTGCCACCTGGGGATCCTGATACTCTCAGCTACAAGAAATTGCAGACTCATCTGCATGACTCAAAGCTTTTGCTGTTGTGGAAAATGTGTTTGCAAAAATTTTACTGCCTTCTGCAGTTTGCAGATATATATATTTTTTAACTCAATGGAGGTGGGAGATTACTATTCCTTGAGATTTTATGCCCAGCTAAAACCCAGACATTCTTCAAAGTCAGACTCTTGCATAATTTTTAATGATAATCAAAGTGTATGATAATCTTGTTCTGAACTGATAGAATTTCCTTTGTCTAGGTCAGTGAATCTCAAACTTCAATGCACTTGGAATATTCTGGGGGATCTCCTTAACATGCTGCGCATGTCTGGGTCTCTAATAGGCTGGCTGGGAGGATGCACTCTTTGGTAGTAGAAAGGGCCTGTAGTGTGACCTTGATATTGCTCCCCAATGACCCTTAAGCTTTTCAAGGGCTTTGAATGCTCCCTTCCTTTGTATACTCACTAGCACCCCCAATAGTGCTGTGTAAAGAATTGCTCAATAAATATTTGTAGGATAAGCCACCTTTCTCTATGGTAGAAAGAGTGCTGATTCCTCTTCAGCCCAACTTATGTGCTCAAGAATTGTTATTCAACTCAATGGAGGAAAGGCCTGCCAGGGTGTAGGTGGCTGGTGAGAGAAGGCTAAAAAAAACCAATGCAGGCTGTGATTCAGTGATACAGATGGAAAATGTACAGATGTGAATCCAGGGGAAAATGGTATATAAAATCAGACTTTTATACTTTTACCATGTAGCATCCAACATACCGATTTTTGTTTTGTTTTAACTCTTTGGATGTTGGAGATTTTCTGTGTTAAGTTTTTTTCCCCATTGTTAAAATAGACCTTCAGGTGAACCTGTTCATAAAGTTCTACTTTGGGTCTTGTTTATAGGGGTAGGAAAGGCCAGTATCCCCTCCTGCAATGCTAAGTGGTAAGGACATTCTGGGCTGCTTGAGACAAGAGTTACATTCAACCAGTAGTTTTGACACACTTTCCAGTGGCCTCCATTTTCTTTCCCCTTACCTGACCACCTACAGATGCACATGCACACACACAACAACTTTCTGACCATAGGTTAGAAATATGACACTCTCTCCTGTCAAGATCCATCTTCTTGGAGGCTGGACTTAGTGTTCTTACTGCACAACTTGGTCCCAAACAAATACATAGGACAGACACAGACATGTTCATAGACTTGGATCATATCCCAACACTGAAGAGGGAGAAGACACTGATGGTGGAGGCTGAAGTATTTGGAAACAGACTGAGCATACGGGAGGAATAGGGAGGTTCAGGTTTGGCCAGCAACGTTAGTCCACTTTTTTTGACTAACTCGGGGAGTTGGTGACTCACACTCAACTGGGACAACTCATTGTAAATATTGGCTTTACAACTTCATGAACCTTCCATAAACTCTCTCCCTGGCCTTGATATTCCTCCCTTTGTACTATCAGAATCATACTTCTGAATTAGAAAACAGCCAGAAATTAGCTCTGGAAAGCCACAGCTAATAGTCTCTTTGATGTCTGATCCTGGGGTGGGCTATATGGCTGAATGTTTTCTTAGAGCCTTCCTATGATGCTATATTGGCAGGCAGTTTCACCTCCAGGTGTCATTTCTAACCCCATTCCAGACTTTGAAGGGAAGCTGTACAGTAGGTACTGTTTACTAACCTGAGACCCAAGTCCTGCTAATCTATAGTCATCCTGACTGAGGGACTGCAAGTGGGTTCAAAATGAAGGGAAAACATTTAGATCTCCAGGACAAGTAGAGCAGTTTAAAACCTGGAGCTGCTTCTGGAAGGAGCAGAGAGCAACAATGAAGCCATGGTGTCCTCAAACCATGCAGGGACAAAAGTGAGCTGTACCTGTCTTGAGTTACTGCACCGGCTGTCAGCCAACTCTACAGACTGACAGCTTTTACTGCAGAGTCTGTGCCCTCCAGGTGCAGGTGGCCATTGATGCCCCCAAGGCCCAAATAAGGGTGTGCCAGGAAGCCTCCTGCTCTCTGCAGTGAGGACCTGGGCCAGCTCTGGGCTGGCTGCCAGCAGCTGCTTGCAGACTGCGTCATAGCACAGACCTCTCGGCTGCAGTCAAGGAAGACAGCAAGAACAGACAGCAAAGCTGAGATGGGCAAGGTCTCTTTGCTTTTACTTCCCCTCTTTCCATACCTCCTCTGATCCCACATGATGTAGGGCTCCTGATTCCATTTGTTTTGATCCCCAACTCCCTCACACCTCTCTGAAGTATTTATGTCCTCAGTGGCTCCTCCGTGTATCTCTTAGGATACTGCACTATATGGAGATCAGGATGTAGGGCCTGTTGATGTGTAGGCATCCCAGTAGTTACCAGTGAGAATTAAGGGGACTGTTAGTCCTCTAAAAACGCCCAAACTTCCTTCTAGAGAGGACTCCTTTGGGACAGAGTCAGCAAGATGCCCTTGGCATGTCAAGGTCACCTTCCTTTCCTGCATCTCAATGAATCCTTCTGTAACAGGATGGTTTTTCTTCCCCTGTCTGTTTTGGAGAGGTTGGTATAAAGTGGGAGAATGTGGCATGTCATCAGTTCTTATGTACTCAGTAATTACCTGGGGGACAGGGAGAGAATCTTGCTCAAATGCAAGTGCTGAGGTGAGACCAAGCATTCTGCATCTTTTAAAAACTCCCAGGTTAAAGGATAACTGTAGAGAGGAGACTAATGTAGAACAGAACAATTGGACCCTATGAAGTACCAGGCAATTGTAGGATTTCAGTTGTTTTATGAATTTGTCCTTGAAAGAAAAGCATATATTAGGAAGGGGCATCCATATCCTTAATTCAAAAGCAGGTCATTGCTGCTGCTCTTGGGAAGAGGTAAGGTTAGGAGAGACACATGTAGCTGACCAGTCCTTCCTTCCTTGACCTTCTTTCTCTTCCTATTGGAGTGGACCCTGGATTCAGAGACAGTTTCTGACCCCAGCCATGATGAACAGTAACTGCACTTGGTTACTTCCTGAGCCAATGTCATAGAGAAGAGGGTTGGTTAAAGGCCTTGGAGAAAGATAATGCATGACACAATACAAAGAGAATGTTTGCAGGAGTGCTCTCCCTAAAGCCAAATCTGGAAACAGCTCATAGGCCTCGTAGCAGCAGCAGGAGAGACTAAGTTGTGTTTGATTCATACAACGGAACAAACTATTGTAACATGCAGTCCCTTTGTATGAGTCTTATAGACAAAAATGTCAAACATAAAGGGCTAAATATAGGAGTTCTTACTGTGTGAGTACTTGTAAATTAACCAGAGTCAGACTTAACAAGGGTAAAACTAATGTGAAGTCAGAAGACTGTTCACCTGAGAAGTTCACCTCTGTTGAAGAGGAATGTGTGGGGTTGTGGGGGATCTGTGGATTCCCAGAAGCTCCTTCGTGTTGGGCTGGAATTACTCTCCAGTTTACTAAGCTGGATATTTAAGATCTGCATAATTTGCTATGTATGTTAGATTTAAATAAAGAAAAAATACTTAAAGCTAAAAATCCAAGAGGGCTTACTTCTAATTTTATCTTTTGTCTCCTACTCCCCCTTCACATTTCTGGGCCCTTTTCTCCCCTCGCCCCCACATCTCTCATAAAATGAAAATCTGTGTTGGCTCTATCAGTCATCCTCTCTGGTTTGCTTCTTGTTGGCTTCCCAGGTACCTTTTCTAGACCACATATCAAAAATAGAAGCTGCTTTCTCATCACATCCTCCCCTGTGACTTCACAGGAGGCTCAGGCTGTGTTGTTTGCAGCTCACAGGGCTGCCCTCTGGGCTCTAAGCTTTTCCTGACCAAGTTCTGCATCCTCTGGCCACCAAAAACCTCTTTTGTCTCCTTGGTCCTGAATTGGAAACCTCTCTCTTAAGTCCACAGTAAATTATTGGCAGAATTTTCTCCCCAGGAAGGGAGGACACTAGACAATATCTAAAGTCCCACTTCTAAGGTCCTGATAACAAACTAATGTTCATTTCCACCCACATTCACCCTGATGAACCCATGAGTGTACTGGGTTTGATTATGGAATACAGATGATGGGTTACTGATGGGAGCCTGAATGACCCCAAACCAGCATCCCTGGAAAATCATCACCCAGCATGGATGATGGCTTTTCAGTGGCCACACAGATAGAATCCCCTTCCCCTTGTCCTTCATATCCTATATACTCTGGGCCTTTGCTAAAACCCAAAGCCACATTCAGTTGGGTCAGAATCACTTAGAATTGTCTGAAAGGAGTGTCAGCTACTCAGGTGAGGGTCCCCTTCTCTGATTCTAGGAAGCCCAGCTGTGATGCTTCTACAGTGGGATAGATGATCTCATGAGGACAGTGCTGTATAACAAAATTACACATTGACATTTCACTGATTTTTGACAGGGAGGAGGGAAACTTAGTGGTCAGCAGTTTTCACAGAGTGAGGGAATCATGGAGACAAAACTCCAAAAATAAAATAAAAAATCCCCACATATATCTTGACCAACTTTGAGCCTGACCCAATGACTTGTGATGTTCTATACAAACATTCAAAACCTTCACAAACATTCTTGTGACCTAGGGTACCTTGCTGTAAATGGCCAGTCTCAAGGAGAACTGGCCTTGTCAAGTTTACCAGTTAACAAGTTCCAAATGGGGACCTATCCAGATATAGGACCCCCACAGGGGCACAAAAGTAGGGGAAAGTGACCCCCATTAACTGTTGTAAAAGAACCCCATCTCCTGTTTGTGGGAACAATTCTCTCTGAGGGCTGACAATTCTGGTTTTCTCTACAACTGTGTATATACTTTACTAATCTTTTTATATCGATTCTCGTCAGGTAAAAATGTTTACTCCTTTTACCTCTGTCTCATGATATTTTGGTAAACCACACAGAGAAATCTCTCCTTAGCTTCCTTAGGCCCATGTCATTCTCCTGCCAAATGCTTTAAAATCTCCCCTCCCCCATATTGTTGGTTCATCCTTCTCTGCATCACATCTATGAGATCTTCTCTCATTCCTAAGAGTCTCCCTATTTTTATTCAGTGTGACTGGACCATGTGTCTGTTATTCTCTAGCAAATTTGTCTGGGCATTGTCACATGGAAGTTGCTAAGGGTTGAAGAGAAAGAGGAAGGGTGTTCAAGGTCAGTAGAGGCCAGGCTTAGAATTGGCAAACTTTCTTTTCTAGCACATTCTCTTGGTAATAACAAGTCATAGGTCAGATTCAAAGGGCAGGAAAATAGTCCATATCAGGACTAGAAGTGCTGCAAAGTCACATTCAATGACTGTGCCGCAGTAAGTTAGATGAAATCAGAGCCCTTTTGACTAAGGTTATTTTGACTAAGGTATTAATATGGCAGCATTAAAAATAGGATCCTTTTTCTCTTTTATAAAATATATTTATTGTTACATAAGGTTATTTTCATGCAGGCACACAACGCCCTTTGGGCATAACCTCATGTTCTCCTAACTTCCCCCCACCCCTCCCTTCCTTTAGTCTTTTATTCCTCTTAGCTAGGTTTATTTCTATTTTCCGGCCATCTGTACATATACATCTTGGTGTAATTTACAAAGACTAGGAGCCAGGGTCTCTTCATAGGATATCTATGTGAGGTGATGGCTCTATCCAGTCCTCCTGGAATATAGGTGTGACAAGGACCCTACAAACTAGTCAAATTTGTTCTTCAGTCATCTTTTGTGGATTGCTCCTATGAGGGTTAGTGGGCCATGTTAATCTTCACTGATCAAACAAATGTGTGTCAGTGTGGGTGAACAAATGACAGGAGCTGTCACAGACCTTCTTGCTAACAAGACAAGTGTTTTAGATCAAAATTTCTAGAGAGCCTGAAGTATGGATTCCTGGCAAGTAATTGGTGGATAGACTCTTCTTGGAAGCAGTTGAGGGGCTGGTATTGTTGAAACAATCCTATCTTAAGGCGAGGAGGATACTGTGCTCATGTGAGAGACTATCTTTGGCTGGGACTTTGGGAGCCTCACGTAGGATTTCCATTGCTCTGACTCTCATCAACATGGGCCAGTGTTTGATAGAGGGATTTAGTTTGAGCTTTTACCAGCCAGTACTCAGAGCAACTGGAGAATAGGAATATGTAGTTTTCACAAGGAGACAATGCTTAGAAGCCAATTTCTGAACTACAAACAATTAAAGAAAGTGTACAAGAGGTCTTACAACTGTCTCTACATGTTTGATGAGTTCTGGTATAAGTAAAGAATCCTTCTGCAGGCAGATCTGGGACCTGTAATTGGACTCTCAATAGAGGCAGATTTGGACTTTATCTGAAGAGAGAATATTGGACAGTTAGAACAATACAAAAACAAGAAGCTTGCTCTTTGGGTATGAAATCTTCAATGCACATGGAAAGAGACTGGGCATTTTCTGGGCAGATAGCATCAGACAGTGCTTAGGTTCTTCAAAGAAGAGGGAGCAGTGATGGGGATCCCACATCCCTGAGGCATCCTGACTGAGGCAGGACCTGGGGATTTGTGCAGGCTAGAAACTGGGGAGAAGAGGAAAAGGCAGAGATTGCCATGATGAGGATAAAGAAAGACCAGACCTAAAGGCCCACCTACATGTGAGAATCAGGGAAAGTGGCCACAGGGGCCACTTCCCCATTGGGTTTGGGTTAAGGATGTTAGCTTCAGGATACTGGAAGGGAGTGGTTTGCTAGCTGTGGGAAGAATTTGAAGTGCCCAGCCTTTGAGCTAACCAAGGCATATTAAAATTAACTGGCATGCTTGTGTGTATGTGTGTGTGTGTGTGTGTGTGTGTGTGTGTGTGTGTGTTTCATTCATGAATCCAGAGGGCTCTATTGGGTGGCTGGGAGCACAGAGGGTTAGGCAAACTACCAATACAGGGCAGCAACTGGAGGCAGGAGCTGATGCAGAGGCCATAGAGAGTGTGGATTATTGGCTTGCTTTCAAGTGGCTTGCTCAGCCTGCTTTCTTATCGAACCCAGTACTGGCAGCTCAGGGATGACACTATGCCCTGTGGGCTGGGCCCTCCCCCACTGATCACTAATTGAGAAAATGCCTTATAGCTGAATCTCATGGAGGCATTTCCTCAACTGAGGCACCTTTCTCGCTGATGATTCTAGCTTGTGTCAAGCAGACACAAAGCCAGATAGTGCACTGAAGAAAGCGCCTATGAATTCATACTGACTGAAGATGCAAGTGCAGGGCCTACAAAGGTGTGCCCTCGGTCGGCTACATTTATATTATAGGTTTCAGTTTAGCATTTTTATGGGACACCTGAGTGTGTGAACAAGTGGGTCTCTAATTCTTGTGCCAATTCCTGGGACTCTTTTTCTACTCTTGGTTTGCCTTATCCAACTTCAATGTTTTATCTTATTATGCTTTTTGTTATGGTTTGTTGTTACCTCTTTAAAGTTTGTTCTTTTCTAATGAGAGAAAGAAAAGGAGTTAATCTGGATGGGAGCGGGTGATGGTGAGAAACTGAGAGGAGTAGAAGGAGGGGAAACTGTATAATCAGGATATATTATATGGATGGTTTGAATAGGTATAGACTCATAGACTTATGTGTTTGAATGATTGGCTCATAGGAAGTAGCACTATTAGGAGGTGTGGCCTTGTTAGAGGAAGTGTGTCACTGTGGAGGCTGGCTTTGAGGTCTCATACATTCTCAAGGCATGCCTCCAGATCAAGATGTAGAACTCTTAGCTCCTTCTCCAGCACCATGTTTGCCTGGATGCTGCTATGCTTCTCACCATGATGATAATAGACGAAACTGAAACTGTAAGCCAGTACAATTAAATGTTGTCCTTTGTAAGAGTTGCTATGGTCATGATGTCCCTTCAGAACAATAAATCCAAACTAAGAAAATGTATACAAAAAGAATCTATTTTGAATGAAAGGGGAAATTTATATATATTTGATGGTACATATTTTTAATAGGTTTCAAAGGCAGTATACTGAGTAATGGAGCTTTGGGGATTAGAGAGGATGTATACATAGTGACACATCTTTTTTATGATCTTTTACATCTCTGTCAGTGCCTAGCTAGCCAGAGCAGGTTACAAAGAAGAAATTGGAGCTAAAACCTTATGGCGAGAGGAATGTCTTTGCCTTATCTCCTTTGCAGGTTTTTTCTGATCTCTAGTTAGAATGCTGTTCTGCTGCACAACTCTTTATTGCCAATCAAATCCAGCTGGGGGCAGAGACCTTGGTCTTTGGGAGCTGAACTGAATTGATACAGCATTAGAATCAATCCCTAACACTGCTCTGCTTGAGTTCCTGCCTGACATCCTTTGGTGATGAGTATCAATGTAGAAGTGTAAGCAGAATGAACCCTTTCTTCTCAGCTTACTTTTTGGTCATGGTATTTGGCCAAAGTAATAGAAACCCTAACTAAGACACTCAATTTATTCTCCTGGTGTCCTCCAATCCCTTTGGCTTTTACAATCTTGATACCCCCTTTTCTATGGGGTTCCCTGGACTTTCAGGGGAGGCATTTGATAGATATATCCTATTTAGGGCTGTGTGTATCATGATCTCTTACCCTCTGTGTAATATCTGACTGTGGGTCTCTGTTTTTGTTCCCATCTGCTGCAGGAAGAAAGCTTTCTGATGTTTGCTGAATAAGGAGCTGAATAAGCATAGCATTTATAATTTAGTAGAATATCATTAGGAGTCATTTTATTGTTCCTTTAAAAAATTGTAGTATTACTTTTACTCTAGGTCACTGAGCTATCTAGTTTCTTGTTTTTGGTAACCCAAGTAATGTTGGGTATGGGCTTCCTCTCATGGAGTTGACCTTAATTCAGATCAGACATTAATTGGTTACTCCCACAAGTTTTGTGCCACCATTGCCCCAGCATGTTTTGCAGATTATAGATTAAAGGTATAAGATGGAATCTCAAAGTAATCTTAATTTGCGTTTCCCAGGTGTCTAAAGATGTTGAACATTTCTATAAATGTTTCTCAGCCGTTTGAGCTTCCTGTATTGAGTATTTTCTGTTTCTGTGACCCACTTTAATTATATTACCTTTTAAATCTAGTTTTGTTTTTTGGATTTTTAAAAAATATTTTGTATATTAGTCCTGTATTGGATATGGATTTGGTAAAACTCTTTTCTATTCTATAGGTTGCCATTTGATCTGAATGACAGTGTTCTTTGCCTTTCAGAAGCTTTTCAGTTTCACGATATCCCATTTATTAATTGTTGATCATTATGCCTGTGTTAATGGTGTTCTGTTCAGGAAGTCTTCTACTGTGCCAATGAGTTCAAGGCTAGACCCTACTTGTTATTTTATCAGGTTCAGTGTATCTGCTTTTGTGTTGAGGCTGAGTAATACTTGATGAATTTGGACTTTAGTTTTGTGCAGGGTAATATGCATGGATCTATTTGCATTCTTCTACATGCAGCCATTCAGTTTGATCAGCACCATTTATTGAAGATGTTTCTTTTTACTAGTGTGTATTTCTGGCATCTTTATCAAAAACCATTTGTCCATAGTGTGTAAAATTATTTCTGTCTCTTCAATTTCTGGGTCTGGGAATTGAATTAGAATTCATTGATCAGCATGTCTGTTTTGATGCCAATACCTTGTTGTTTTTATTGCTATAGTTTTGTAGTACAACTTGAAATTGGGAATGGTAATACCTCCAGCAGCCCTTTTATTGTTTGAAATTATTTTAGCTATTCTTGGCTCTTTTGTTTGTTTTTCCATATAAAGCTGATAATTGCTCTTTGCAGGTCTGTGAAAAATTGTGTTCAAATTTTGATGGAGATCACATTGAGTCTGTAGAATGCATTTGGTAGCATGGCCATTTTTACTGTTAGTCTTACTAATCCATGAACATGGGAGCTCTTTTCAGCTTCTTATATCTTCAGTTTCTTTCTTCAGTATCTTAACATTTTTATCATACAAGCCTTCCACTTTGTTAGTTAGAGTCCCCTCGCAATTTATTTTTTGAAGCTATTGTGAGAGGTATTGTTTCCCTGACTTTTTTCTCAGTCCATTTGCCATTTGTATATAGGAAGGCTAATGATTTGTGTGTATTAATTTTGTATCCTGCTGCTGTATTTAAAATGCTCATCAGCTGTAGAAATTTCTTGGTGGAGTTTTTCTAATGTGTACAGGAAACTCAGATTTTTCTCTTTTTATTCTGGCTATTCAATAAAATTACTTGGAAAATTTTTAAAAATTCATTATCTCATCTTAAAATGTCTAGGGCCAGGTGCAGAAAGCTCCACTTTTTAAACATTATCCTAAGGTAGAATATTATCATCTCAGGGAAGCAGTTCATAGACATTAGCTCACTCCACCTAGCACATTTATTGAACTACAGATTGCTGAGCACCACCCCCAGAGTATCAGGTTCCACAGGTCAGATGTGGGCCTGAGTTTTACATTTCCATCTATCTCTCAGGAGATGTTTATGTAGCAGGCCTAGAGTGACACTTAAAACATTTCTGTTGCTATTCAGAGTAATAGGTATTAATCACTGGAGAGCTTTGTAAAATGACTTCTGATTCCCAGTTCCATTGGTTTAGAATGAACACCTGCAAATCTGCATTTCTCACAGCACCTGTTTTGCTGCTGCTGCTGCGGCTGCTGCTGGTGGTGGCAGAAAGACCATAGTCTCAAATATAAGTGTCTAGATTTAGTTCCTCCTACAAGCAATCCATCCTACCTGTACTGATTTGATTTGTTAGCATTCTACTAGTAGACCCACAGGATGCTTACTAGATAACAGAGAGTCTTGTGTAGTGTTGTCTGGCACTAGAAGAGCTAGCTATAAGAATGTCTATTGTCAGTATAAGTGAGATATTTTCTCAATTAAATTGAAACCTCTGCTCTTAATATGAGAAAAGTAGCAGATGAAAATGATGTACTGCAGAGTAAGTGGATTTAAGAGTACTTCTCTATGAGAAAATATCGACACACAGCTTGTGTGTAGACTAAAAACTTCAGATCTGAAAGTAACATGATATGAAAAATTCCACATTTGAATGAAACACAGTTAGAAAAAACAAGCAATATGAACCATTTTACTTGGGTTTCTGGGTAGGTAACCAACCCCCAAGGTAAAAAGGAAGATTTAGTTTATTTGAGGCTATAGGTTTTGAGATTTCTTTCCATGACCAATTGGCAGCATATTGGGGGCCTGTGGTGTCACAGTTCTCAGTAGGTTGTGGCAGGAGGGCATGGTGGAGGATGCTGGGAAAGGCCTGGCCTCATGACAGGCCAGTATAAAATAAGGAGGAAGAACTTCTGTCCCACCATCCTCCTCCAAGGCCCAGAACCTTCTCAGTAAGCCACCCCCAAAGATTCCAAATCACTTCTAACCAAATCACTTTCTAACAGTACCAAGCAGAGTCCCAAGCCCTTAACACATAAACCTGTAGAGGTAATTGGTTCAAATCACAGCATTTGTCAGCTATAGTAGTCCCTGCCACAGGCAAATGGTTTTAGCTATTTAGCCTCTTCTTGCACCAAAAAAGAAAATCACTTAGTGATAAAGAAATAATAAAAGAAAGCTTAAAATCAATTGCAAATGTATTTTTCTATCTGAAGATGAAGAATTTCCAAAATAAAACCGAACATTTAACAAAAATTTTACCAGACTGGACTTTAACACTGTATTAAATAAATTGTTTTATACCAATGCTATCAATTTATCTAATTTAAAATATTATAGTGTATTATTGTAATTTACATAAACATTATAAATTAATATTAATATTGGACTAAAATATTCTCTTTCAAATCCACTTGACACCTTTGCTAATTAGCTACCTATATCTGATTTTCTCACTTTATTAATTGAATAGCGAGGGTTTTTTGGAGTAACACAGCATCCATTAAAACACAAGCACTCTAACTTTCTTGTCCGATATCATCAGTGCAATGTGAGTGATGGTTGCTAGCTGAAGCTTTCATAACCATTTCAGAAGAGACCAGCTTGCATAATTGATTTACCTGTTGTTCTTCATCATTTTTCATGTGAGTGAGAGATAGAGATGAAGACATCCACCTGGGGCCTTAAAGTATTGAAACTGAGAGAGATTCACCAGTCAGTGTCGGCATGGTGAAAAGGTAGGAGGACTCAGGGTGATGATGACATCAAATTTTGGAGCATTAGTCTAGGGGTATTGAGTGCCAGGATTATTGTGACCCCAAATTGTTCCTTATTTCCTTATAACAGTGTGGTTCAGTTTCTGGTTTTTGTAGATCAAACTATTTAGTTTGCTTGGACCTTGAGCTACCTGCATGCCCCACCACACAAACTCCCAAATCTATCTGGTTACATTTTAGAAGTCGTTCTGTTACAGAAATCCTCAGACTTCAGCAAGCATTGGAATTATCATCTTGAAGCACATCTTAAAACTTGACTTTTTATTCTCAGCCCCAGAAGTTCTGATTTGGTTAATCTGGGGTAGGGCCCAATAATTTTCATTTTTAGCCAGCTATCAAATGATGTTGGCTTTCGGAATAGTACACTAAGTGATCACTGATTTGGAAGTCTAAAAGAAAGAGAAAAATATTTATCTGCGATGCTGTGATGGTTTCAAATGAGGGCTCTAAGTCAATGATACACCAATGTTCATGGTGTAACCATCTAGTGCTGGGACTCTGTTTATCCAAGTTCAGAGACTTGGATAGTATTGATACTCAACTGTTGGTTCCAAGATACTCAAACTCCAAATGATTGAAAAGCTACTTGCAAGGCATTCTAGGTGTTTCAACAGTGGGTAGAAGTAATCCAAAGGAAAAGTTAGTCTCTAGCAACAATAACTTATTTTTGCAGCATCTGCCTTTCAGGACCACTTGCATTGAAGTTTGTTTGATAACATGGCTTTTCTCTCCTCTAAGATCCATGACTTTAGAAGAAATTGAAGGTGACATTGTTTTCTTCTTCATTTTTTTGAAGACTCTCATACTTTCTACTAATCATTGCTTGCTTCCCAAAGGAGCTGGAAGAGATTAATATTCTGCAAAAGCTAATTTATGATCAGCCACCTCCATTGAGATGACCTTCCTGACTCACTCTCTGACTCATGCTCACTCCTGAATACTCAATAATAAAATCTTCCCTTTAAACACAAAGTCTTATGGAGAAACTCCAAGATCTTCTTCTCAGATTTAGCAATTAATCTTGCAGCCAGGTAGGAAAAAAGCAAATATAGACTGTTTACAGAGCAGTAAACATGAGATCAAGTTCCAGTTTCTGGGCTGCCTTAAGTTTGGCTCTGTTGACACTTTGCTTTTCATATTCTCTTAGTTCATCCAATTAGGGATAAGGCTGACTCCTCCTTAATTGTAGATCTTAGGAAACTTAAAATTTAAGATGTTCTGGACCCAAGCAAGGTGGTAATTATGATAATAATGAGTTCAGAGAATATGCCATTATTTTAATGGCTGGACTTTGATGTTTTAGGAGATCATTAGTCCATATAATGAACTTTTGTGATGAGACTTAAATATTGCTCCCATTTCACAGTTGGGTAATATGGTCAGAGAGAAGGTACTAATTTACCTGCATTATAGCAACTGGGAGTAAAGCTAGTGTTAGAATTCCACTAGGGTTTCTTAATTTTGAGATTACCAATCTCAAAATTTATTGGTTTATTTGCATTAACCAAATAAAACCAAACCAAGTCAAACAAAAAAACTTAACAAATAGAAAATGACCTGACAATTGGTGCACTAGATACACAGATGCTTTTGTTTTATTTAACCTTGTCTTAAACCTTAAAACCTAAAATAAGCTGGAGCAACATGTTAGCATAGGAAGTCCTGTGGATATCAAACAAATTCAAGTTCCTTTAAGTTCCTAAATAGGGCCAAGAGTGATATAAGACTCACTAGCAATTGTATCATATCCAGAGCTTTTCTATTTATTTGTTATATAATTATATACATTTATGTATTACACAATATACAATCAAAACATAATATATTATTATCTGTCTATATGATATATGTTGTGGTTTGAGTAACTTTCATCCAGAGCATCATGTGTTTAAGGACTGGTCTCTATGATGGTGCTATGAGAGGTGATAGGACATTTAGGATGTGAAGTCTAGTGATACTGCCTTACGTCACAAAGCCTGTGCTCTCTCTTGCTGTTTTATTTACTGTTCTCTGGCTTGTGACAGAGGCAGTGTTTCCTCTGTTGTGCAGTCCTATGGTGGTTTGCTGCCTCGATACAGATAATCTAAGCCAATGAACATGGCCTCCACACTAAGGAGCCAAGAAAATCCTTTTCTCTTGATAATGTCTGTCTTAGTGTTTTATTGCTGTGAAGAGATGCCATGAAAATGGCAATGCTTACAAAAGAAAGCATTTCATTGTGGTTGGCTTACAGTTTTAGAGGTTTAGGCCGTATTCATCATAGTGGGGAACATGGTGGCCTGTAAGCAGACATGGTGCTAGAGAAGTAGGTGAGAGTTGTACATCCATATCTGCAGGCAACAGAAGAGAGATACTGTGCCTGTGTGGCCTTCTGAAACCTCAAAGCACACCCCAATGCATACTTCATCCAAAAGAACCACACTTCCTAATCCTTTCAAATAGTGCCATTCCCTAAGCATTCAAATATATGAACCTTTTAGGTCCATTTCTATTCTGACTACTATATTTCACTCTCTGGCCCCTAT
This sequence comes from Rhynchomys soricoides, assembly GCA_019843965.1. Taxonomy (NCBI): domain Eukaryota; kingdom Metazoa; phylum Chordata; class Mammalia; order Rodentia; family Muridae; genus Rhynchomys; species Rhynchomys soricoides. Next base: position 80,183 of record JADRCH010000870.1, on the reverse strand, counting down.
AGGCTTGTAGCTATAACAATGTAAAAATGCATCCATTCCAAGTTGAAAATTCCTATATTCAATAACAGTCTCAACACTGTTTAAAAGCCCAAAGTTCAAAGTCTCTTCTGAGACTTATATCAATCTCTTAAAAATAAAATCTAAACAAAAAGGCAGATCACATACTTCCAACATACCAGGTCATACATATACATTACCAGTCCAAAAGGAAGGAAAGGGAGCATAGTGAGGAAATACTGGATCAAAGCTAAAACAAAAAACAATTTGGCAACTCCAAACTCTGCATCCCTATGTATGGTGTCAAAATGCTCTTCAGATCTGTATTCCATTTCAGCTTTGTTGACTGCAACATGCTTCTTTCTCTTTGTTTGGTTTCACACTCTATTAGAAGTTTTCTTTGGGAGGCACCCCATGACTCTGCCATCTCCAACATTTGGGGTCTCCAGTGAAATTCAGCTTCATTTTCACAACTTCCCTCAGGCCTCCTTGAACCTCCATGCAGGGATATCCTTGACACATATCCTGCCTCTGTGGCTTTTATCTGTCATGGGGTGGGGTGGGGGGAGATTACATAACCCCTTTCTTGTGTCCTTAACTCTAAAGCCAGAAGCAGATGGCCACTGTTGTCAAGTTCTGCTGCTTTCTGGGGCTGGAACATGCCCCCATGGTTCAATTACATCTGCATCAACATACTGTTCTTGATATTTTCCTTCACAGTTTAAACTTTTCTTTAATTCCTTTTTACACGCTGAAAGTTTGGCTGTGTGGAATCTTGCCATGAGGTCACCATTCCCTTTATTCTATTTAGCTTTAGGATTTTCTTTAATGATTTTATTTCCTTGAGTGCAGAAATTAGCTCCATTACATTTTTTGCTGCCCCTTTCTCCCCAAACTAAATGTTTTGTATTTTTCTTTGCTTGTCTTGCTCCTTTCATCATAGATTTACCTAAGGATCATCATTTATAACCACAACACAGAATCAATGGTAGGATGTCTTGAAATTTCCTCTGCCAATGCCACTAATCTAAAACTCTTCAATTTAACCTCAGGCAGATATTTTGGACAAGGGCAGAAATCAGCCACATTCCTTGCCAAAATATCACAAGAGTAGTCCCTAGGCCATTTACTAATAGTCTTTGTCTCTGAAACTTCCTGAGTGGGAGGCACTGTTTAATTGCCATCATTAGTGTCTTTCATTCTCCCACTAGGATGGCACATTAAACTCTCCTTAATGTATTCAACTGCTTTCTTCATCAAAGTTCCAAGTTCATATTCCAGCAAAAGATGCATGGTCAGACCAGCCACAGAATACACCATGTACTCTGATACTAACTGTATGTTAGTCTTTGTTCTCCTGCTGTGAGGAGACACCACATTCATGGAAACCCTTATAAAAGAAAACATTTAATTGGGACTTGTTTACAGTTTCAGAAGTTTAGTTCATTTTCATCATGATGGGTAGCATGGAGGTACACAAGCAGACATGATACTGGAGAAGTAGCTGAGAATTCTACATCCATATCTACAGGCATCAGGAAGAGAGGGCCCACTGGGCATATTGTGGGCTTCTGAAACATCCAAACCCACTTCCAGTGACACACTTCCTCTAACAAGGCCACACCACTTAATTCTTTCAAATAATGCCATGTCCCAAGCATTTAAATATATAAACCTATGTGGGCCATTCTTATTTAAAACACCGCTTCTATCTTTTCAAGTATTTTGATGATTCAAACTACCAAATCATCTTGTTCCTCAGGTGTTTAATAATAGTGATGGAAAGATGACTAATAAATACACTATTGTGATCAAAATATGCTATATTATAATTTAGTATATATATAGTTTTTTAAAAATATTTACTAAGATAATTCATACACCACAAAGTGTGCTAAAGCATATAATTCAATAGAGATTAATATAGTAACAGCATGTGTAATCATCCCTTCTGTCTAGTCCCTGAACATTTCATTACCTTCAATAAACCATTACACCTATTTACAGTCATTCTTCAGCTTCTACCTCCCCTTTTCATTACCCAATGTGAATGTGAATTATATCATGACTATAATCAAATATCCAATAAAAAGCAACTTAAAAGAAGAAAGGTTTGCTTTGGTTTATCACTTTAGGAAATACAGCCCATCACGGTAGGGAAAGGATGGCAACAAAGCATTTGGCAGCTGGCCACTTGCATCCACAGTCAGGAAGTAGAAAGAGGTGAATTATGATGCTTGGATCACTTTTCTGCTTTATGCTCATCCTGAAGCCCAGCCTATGGGATTCAGTGTGAGTCTTCCTTCCTCGGTAAACTTCTATAGAGACAATCTTAAAGACATACTCAGAGATGTGTATCTTAGATGATTCTACACCTAGTCAAGTTGACAATGAAGATTAACTGTCACACTTGGCAACCACTAGTTTACCTTCTGTCTCTATGGAGATGCTTATTCTGCATAATGCATTTAAATGAAACCATATAATACTTTGTCTCTTGTGATAGTCCTTTAGATTTAAAAGTGTTTTTAAACTTAACCCCTTTTTCCAAATGTAATAATAGAGAATTCCATTTTATGGACAAATTTTTATATGGAATATATGACAACCTATTATCAATCAAATTATGGACATATGGTTTGCTTTCACTTTGTGATAGTATTAAATGATCTATTAGCATTCATATACAAATTTCTTTGTGAACATGGTTTTACTTCTCTTGTTTATCTATGTAGACAAGGAAGGGCAATAGTATTGACTTTTAAACAATTGTTAGGCCAGTTTTCAAAAATAGTTGTATCAGTTTACAATCTCAGCAGGACATAAGGGTCCCAAAGTTTTCCCTTTACGAACATTTGTTGAGTTATCTAAGTCATGTAGAAAATAGAATTACACTGTCATTTTGATATACATGTACATAACAGCTGATGATGTCCAGTGATACTTGATCAAAAAGTCATTATGATAATTATTTTAGTGAAACTTCATGACTATTGCCACAGCAACCAGTTGGCCATCATTAATACTGTTGTGTTCTCACTCAATTAAAACTGACTTCTTCTTGAATATCTGTAAGGACATTACTTTTAAGAAACTTCTGTTTGTTTTTAGAGTTTCACTAAATTTCCAGCCTTCTGAGTGATGGATTAATTGTGTGACAACATGTCTAGCTTTGATCTCAGTGATTTGATCAGCTACCTCATAAGTGGTTGAACATTTTTATAGCAGAGAGCACAAATTTTTGCAAGTGTCTAGTAACACCAGCACCTTGGAGGATGGATAACTGATTCTCCAGAGGGTGAGAAGGAAGTGTTCTGTGCAGGTAGAGAAGACAGTTTGCAGATGCTGCCGTATCAGAGACTCCACACAAAACTCAAGACTTGGGGAGGGTATGTGCCAGCAGAAGCAAGGATAGCAGTGCAAATGTACTGAGAAGTAACTGGTGTGAATGGAAAACATTTGAGCTAGATTCTTTTCTTAAAATCAGTATAAATCTGAGACCTGAAATTTTAGGACTCCAATCACTAGACACTGGAATGGGACTTAAATCCTTCCTCTGGCCATGGGTAGAGACTTGAAATCCTAAATATCCTCAAGTATCATTACTTGATAATCATTTAAACCTGGAGACCTAATGGTACAGATTACAGTATGGAGACTTCCTGACAAAAGTACAAGGATGTACCATGGCTCCTCATTTAAGACTCAAGCTAGACAGAGACAAAGTCCACTGCTATGGAGAAGCTGCCTGATTCAGAGAATTTAGGTAAAGTTTGCTTTGATATAGATCATCACACTGTCCCTTTGGTCATGATCCACTCTCCACCGTTGAGGGTGTGCCCTGTTTTACTCAGTAATAAACTCTACCACTCTACCATTGTCAACAGAGATTGAAAGGACGGATTTTGGTAACAATTGCCATTTCAAGTGCTGAATCCTGAGACTAACTTGTTATGTATTTTGATCTGGTCTTTCCTCTTGGCACTCTTTTCACAGTCAAAGGCTTCTTGCTTCCTGAATAGTTGTTTTCATCTCTGGGCCTCTGTAAATGTTCCCTGTTCTTGGAACCCTCTCATTTTCCCCCATCCCACACCCCAGATGTTCTGACAGGGCAAAAATCTATCAATCTAATGTTCTTGGCTTATCCTGAACTCTTCCAACCTGATATCCAAGCTTGCAGTTAGGAGCCCTGCCATATGTACTACTGATCTTCTATTTATCATGGCACCATCCCTTTATGAGGTGCAAGCTGGATTGCTGCCTGTGGGGGACTGTGTATCCTACAGAGGCATGTGGGGATGATGCTTGCCATTCACTGTGTAAATGGCTAGAACATTCAAAAGAAGTCTCTTAGAGACACCAACATCAATTGGGAGTTTTTTAGAAATAGAAACTCTCAGACCTCAGTACCAGATTATAGAGGAGTGACTCAAGAGTTGTGCTGCACAAAACCTGCCAATTAGTCTTTGAGATACCTAAATGCTGACAGAAGGAAAAACTGTAATGTTCTGTTATCCTCTTCAGTTACTTAGCTTCTCGTGCCTTGCGATTTCCCGTTCTTTCATGGAGTCAGCCTGAGCCAGTGTGAGGTTTATGTGGCAGCCCTTGTAAAACATATTTAAGGCCCTTTCTTTCTAATTTCTTCATTCTTATTGTAATTCCACTACTTCCTTGAAGGGTGGCCTTCAAACTCTTGGCCCATTTTTCATTTCTTTGCAAAATTACTGTAGCATCTATAGAGACAAACAGAGATAGATAGGAAAGGTTGTGTTGGAAGTCTACAGATGGCCCATCTGATCAGGAATTTGACTGTGTAGGCTGAGCAACAGATGTTAATAGATGACAGAATACTGAAATGTTTTCTTTCTAAACATCAAGCCTACAGGCTAGATAAGAATCATCCTTTTAAAAATTAGAGAGCTGATTATCAATATTTCTCAGTACATATTAAAGCAACAGCATTCATCCACTTGGTAAGCGGTTTTCAAGTTTTTGTTAGCATCTTCTTTGGGTTTGTGTTTCAAAAGTTTTTCTAAAGAGCAAACTAAGAGATTTACAAATTCCTGATCTGTTTTCCTTGACCACATCAGAGTCATGTTTCTCCTGTTCCTAAGTTCCTAATGGCTTCCCTCAAAGACCTCATTCTCCTTAAATTGCTATGGAGCTGTGCAAGGGGCTTATAATTTGCTTTGTACTTATTTGAAATTGAATGGTCAATTAAATTATTCATTAACTATTTCCTAAATTGACAGGGCATCTAAGAGATTTTTCAAAAGATATTTAAAGAGATATTAAAATAAATGATGCTTGAATATCCAAAACCTCTGCAGTTCTTTTACTAGACCACTTTAGCTGAGGCTCATGCAGTATGGGAAATGATACAAAGAATGGGCTGTGCAGCAGTAGGGTATGTGCATAACAATATAATAGTAACCTTTGCAATCGGGGTGTAAAGTGAATAAATAAATTAATCAATGGAAATAAGGATGGGATATGCTGAGGTTAAGACCAACCTTGGCTATGATGCCAGAGACCATCCCCAAGAGCAGGATGCCTCATAGTTCTAGTCATTTATCTCATTGTTAAATACATGGAGTTACCTCTCCTGGCTTTTGCTTTATCTTTTCTATAAATTATAATATTCATCACAGGAAAGACAAAGGAACTAAGCCATGTTTCTCACCTCAGTTCTGGACCAAACTATCAACAAAGCTGTTTCCCTTTGCCAATTTCTTTCTTTCTTTCTTTTTTTCTTTCTTTCTTTCTTTCTTTCTTTCTTTTTTTTCTTTCTTCCTTCCTTCCTTTTTTTGTTAGTTTTGTTTTGTTTTGTTTTGTCTTGTTTTTCGAGACAGAGTTTCTCTGTGTAGCCCTGGCTGTCCTGGAACTCACTCTGTAGACCAGGCTGGCCTCAAACTCAGAAATCTGCCTGCCTCTGCCTCCCAAGTGCTGGGATTAAAGGCATGCACCACCACTGCCCGGCCCTTTTGCCAATTTCTGACCACTGGCTTTTTGGTAAGGTGAGGTAAGAAAGAGACTTGATGGTTTGTTCTTCACCCAAAGGAAGAGCAGAAGACAATTAGCAAAGGAAGAAAGGTGGAGAGTAATGGAGACAATGGGGAGGGATGCACATCACTGTGTGAGAATGTAACATTTTCAGCAGAGGTTCAAAGGTATGAACACTCTATGCCTAGCTGTTTGGGGAGGATGGGGAATATTTTGGAGATGAGCCTAGTTTGAGGAAGCGGGTAGCTATTGGGGTGGGCTTTGAGCTTCTAATCCCATCCGACTTTTAGCCTGAGCTCTGTTTCTTGATGCACACAGGTATGTGGAATTCCGAAGGATTTCGAGTCTGCAGACTTTGCTGCCGTGAATTCCCAGTAGCCTGTACTGTCCTCTCAAAGAGTGGAGTCAAATTCAATTTTTTCTTCCTTAAGTTCCTTCTGCCAGGTATTTTGTCACAGCCCCTAGAAAAGCAACATGGTGGTCTGTGGGCCTGCACGTGGCATTTCCATAGAGTGCAATGGAAGAAGACATTTGAGGGAAAACTAATACTAGGCTCTGAGAAAATGTCAAAGGCAAGGCTCTGCACCTAAGATTGATAGTAGTGTATAGATCATCTGAATAATGATCTTACAGGGTAATGAAACAGTAGGAGGACCCCCACATCTATGCTATATATTCTGTCCAGAGCTATCTGCAGATGTTACGAGTAGGCAAGAACTCACATTTACTGAGAAAGTATATTTCTTTTATCCACATTAGAAAGGGAGTTGCAGTCAGCTGCAATTTAATTTTTTTCTTTTGAAGATTAAAGCAGGATGTCATATTTATAATCAGGAGAATTTTTGGAAGCAGAATCAGGCTGACAACTTGAGTTAAAAATCCTTCCTCCCTTTGATCTCTGTATTCTCAAGAAGGATCAAGCAGGCATGATTCAGCTAAATACCTTGGACTGCAAGAAGAGCTGCTGGTGGGGCTGAATCTCCAGCGACGAAAATTCTATCCTTTACATTGGTCAGGAACGCTCTTGGTTGCAGATGGTAAGAGCAGAGGCACTGTAGCAGGACAGAGCCCAGAACACAAGAGCTAAGTAAAAGGTGTTCTACCTTGTCAGAGGTGGTATAGGAAATGGGTAAAGGCACTGCAAGGTGCTATGTTGTATAACTTGGAGAATGTTATTTATTCTTTCTTATTTCAATTCTATAATTTGTGAATGGGGGTAATAATGGCCCACCCTAAACCAACATGGAAATGGTTAAATGAGCTTGTAGAAAACATTTGTATAGTCCCTGAAGGGAAATTGTCAAGATAAACACTATTGTAAATCTTGGGTACAGAACATTCTGTGTTTAAAACTTTTGCAGGACATGATCACTACTTATTGACCAACATCATCATCATTATCATCATCAACATCATCACCACCACCATTGCATCATCTACTTGTTACATGACCAAAGCAGTAGACAAACAGGACTAATATCAGCTCTTCCCAAGCATACTTGTAACATCAGAATTTTTTTTTTTCAAGTAAAAAGTTCAAGAGAAGTCCAACATAAGGCACTCACTAGTTTAAAAAATCAAAACAAAGCTAGGTGCTTAAACCATCAAAAATGAGTTTGCAAGCTTAATGTTACAAAATAGTTCAGGAAATACCCAACCTCAAGAATAAGTAGCTGGCCTCAGGGTTCAAAATCATCAGGGTAATTGTTGTTCCCCTCTCCCTCTCAGTTATACCAGGTCCCTGTCCACTTGTTTCCAGGATCCACAGATTTTCATCATCTTCATCTTAGAGTGGCTCCAATGGCTTTGAGAACAACATCTGCCTCAGTTCTCCTGTACTGAAGAAGACTGCATTCATAAGTTCCAGCATTTCCTGTGGATGTCTTAGGTTGATTAGTGTATCATTGATTACATGCTCAGGCATATATTAATCAAATTGTGTTGTGTCACGAAACGAGTTACGTTGATTAGCATACTAGGCCATATAGCTTACTTTTGAAGATGGGAAGAATCTTGACCCTTGAGAACAGAGTAAGAGGAGGATACCTAACGATGTTTCTATCAACAAGCTAGAGTTATCTGGAAAGAGGAACCACAATTGAGAAAATATCTCTCTCAGCTTGCCTGCGAGCAAGTCTAGTGCATTTTTAAAACAATGATTGATGATTCCTAGGCCCATCCTAGGAAAGGAGGTACCACCTCTGCTCAGTTGGATCTAGGTTGTATAGGAAAGTAAGCTGAGCACTCCATGAGCAGCAGTCTTTCTCCATGGACTCTGCTTCAGTATCTGCCTCGACTTTGCTTTGAATTCCTTCCCTGACTTCCTTCAGTGATGGAGTGTAACCTGAAAGCTATAAGCCAAAATAAATTCTCTCTCTCCAAGGTGTTTTGGTCATCGTTTTTTATCACAGCAATTGCAACCCTAATTAAGACCAGTAATGCTTTGCATCCCACCTCCTTGGAAGTCTCTTCTCAAAATCTTGAGTGTTAGAAACCTGGAATTGGAAATTCCTAATGTTCTAAAAATTTCTAAGATTGCAAATCTTATCAGAATGATGACTATGGCAGAAACTAAGAGTGGAGAAGTCTCTTGAGGAAATCTGTATTAACTATACCTCAAATCACAGCTCACAGCCATGAATCATATCTCTAGCAGATAGGAAAATCATTCAAGTCAAGTTCTGTATTATACTATGTGTAATATACCTCCTGTTCTGTTTAGTTATTGATAGAATCAATATCCTCAGAAAACAGTGGTTTAGTTCTAAGGTTAATGTCATTTGGGCTCCTCTGGATACCCTGGGTGGAGCTGCCTCTGTTTACTGTAGGACAGTGTTGTTTGGAAGGCTTTATCACCCATGTATATGGTGCCTGGGCTGGGAAGATTTTAGCTAGGACTGAAATAGCTAGTCCCTTCAACCCCCTCTGACATGTTGCCCCTTACACACACACACACACACACACACACACACACACACACCAGTCTCAAGTTATTTCCCTGGATGAAACAACAAGTGATCAGTTTTGCTGCAAAGGTTTATTGATTGATCTAGGCAATAACTGAGCCACTAATTGGTTCAGGCAATGGAAACACAAAGCTTATGTTCAGGAGGAGGATAAAATCATGTGTGGCACTCTTAAAACTATTCTGAAAATTGCAAACATTATTTGTCTTTCAGTAGTATTACATAGCCCTTCCCACATTTCTGTGTGAAATCACATTTTTGAGCTTATCTTGGTCATGCTGCTCTGATTCTGACCCACTCTTGATGGAAATAAGTGTTCAGGAAGTGAGACTGTCATGGTATAGCAAGAAAACTGGCTTCTTCGAGGATCATGTGCTGGAAAAGAGGCTTAGATAGCACATACAAATGCAATGGCCTCCATCTGGTCAGGCTGACCTATTTTGAATAGCCGTGATCCCTTTTAACACCAGGGATATTGCAATACTTCAGAGTGCGAGGCAGCTTAGGCTTATGCTATGGAAACAGTCAGAGCCATGAAAGACATTAGCTTTACTATGAATTTAGAAATAAACCATGAGGCACTCTGAAGGGACTGTGAAACAATCTAATATTCTCACCCCTGCAGTTTGTGTTCTAGGTGAGCTCTGGTGTTAATTGTAAACTCTGCCAAGGCTCCTGTGCCAGGTAAAGTGAAAATACACATGCATCTTCTACACAGAACTCAGCACCACGCTACTCTTGGGGACCACTCAGTCCCTGTGGCAATTACTGAGCACATTATTAAATCAGTAAACAGGGAGAGAGCACAATGGAATGCACCAACACACCAAAGTGAATTTTAAAAGCCTGCTTCTCAGGAAAGCCTGTGAAGGTGATAGAAAAAGGAGGCTGCATGAGGGAGAGAGAGAAAGGCCTAACACCTTTTATTGAATCTTAAATGCCTTCACCTTTAACATAACTGAACAGTGAAGCTGCCTGTTATCAAACTGACTTGTTATTAGACTGTGGGCTTTACTGAGTAAAAATACTAAGTAAAATTGTAAAATTGGCAAAGCCATTTTTGGTCTGAGCCTATTACTTCTTAGTGAAGTCCAGTGATTTTGCCTGCACTTGTTCTGGCAGCACTAACTCTTGGGCCATTTTCTTAAGGTTGAAGACTCTACCCAGTTCAAAAGCAAATGTCTGGTCACTGGGTTCATTCAACAGACACTCATGCTATATATGTACTGAGCATCAACTTTTCTGGGTAACTTAGTTTACATAAAAGAAACAAGTCAGATACAGCTTTGCTGTGTGGAATAGAAAGTGTACCATCTCTTTCTGAAAGAGTTACAATTGCAGAGAGGAAATCTATTCTGTCCATTTTTATTACAAAGCTAGCAGGAGACTGAGAGAAAACTTTGTGACATTTTGGTTCTTACTGAAATGAATTAAACTTTAATTAAAAGCTGTTTGACCTCTCCCAGGACCTTTACATACTTTGTAGGAAAAATAGAGAATTCCAAGGGTAGTTACCTACAGCAAATGTTTCTGAAATCCTGATATTACTTAAATTCTAAGATAGAAAAACCACAAATTTTGTTCCAAAGCACACAGGCAATGTGTAGTTCTCTATCAATGCATGATTTTTGTTTTCAAAGTGAGCGGGGCTAAACTTAATAACTTGAGATTAATGCTCAAGCAAAAGACCAACAGGGGCAGTTTCAGGAGTCAGGAAACCTTTTGTGAATATGTAAAGGGCAGAAGAAGTCCTGAATGAATATGAATCTTAGACATGGGCATGGCTACGTCATAGACACCAATACTTTAGACCCGTAGGAATGACAAAGCCTTCTCTTGGGGATCATGCTCAGAATTGGCAAAGTGTTCCTTTGGCCTGTGTGGGCATGGTGGTAACGTGTACAACAGTAAACAACTGCAGCTTCCTCCTCGTGGATGACTACAGAAATGCACCCATATACAGACCTCTCACCAAGGCTAGCTAACTTTCCTCTCCTGTGCAGTATAATAAACAAGATGAGTTTACAGGCTGTTACATCGTTTGTGCTACTCCATTATGTAGAGCACAGCCTGCCTGATGCTAGCATTTCTGTATGTCTGTCTGTCATCATTTTATCCCCTTATTCCTAAGGGGCAGATAGCAGTAGAACAGATAGAACATAGTGCCAGTTCAAACAAATACTAAGTTCCCAATGATCCCTGCCATATCATAGCGACTAACACAAAATGACTCCCTTATAAAGTTTGTCCACACAGGGCATGGGGAGATAATGAGTGCCAACAAATAAGTTCTACAATAGTAGGGTGATACATGCTAAGATCAGAAACAGAGAAGAGGAAGGTGGAGGAGGTGATGGAGGTACCTAGTATATTAGATAAAGCTATTCAAAACAGAATTCTATCTACTGTGCAGGAAGGAGCTACACAAAAATCTACAGGGGCAAGATATAAGACAGAGGGAACAGCATGAATAGAGCCAGAGATCTAGTACACCAAATCATAGAGAGACAAAGGACAGAATGACCTGTAATAGCACACGCCCACTCCATATTGAGCCATCTATTGTGAGCTATGACTAGAAGGAAATGACTCAGTTACTTAAACAGAATTATATATACCTCAGAGCAGGCACACTGATCAAACACTGAAAATATAGGTAAATACCCTTGTCCTTAGTTAAAAACCGAGCTGAGAAAGCCGTGTCAAATTCTATGAAGAGATATGGAGGTCCAGAAGCAGGAAGAGTCTGCCATGTTTGGGCTGGGAACACATGTGTTTTTAGAGGCAAGGGTCACATTACTTATTTCTGTGAGATGAAGAGGGAAAGGGACTGTTTCTTGACTTAGGTTGTTCTTGTGATAATATGCTGCAAGATTGGATTAATGTGCTATCAACAGAAGTACTGAGTACTTTAGATAAGCTACTTACGATAGACTAATGTCATCAGCACATTAATGTAAGGTTTAACCACATAGTGTTTGCAGATAGAATTAAATGCACACACAGAGATACACACACACACACACAGAAAGAGAGAGAGAGAGAGAGAGAGAGAGAGAGAGACAGAGACAGAGAGAGAGAGAGAAGAGAGAGGGGGAGAATATGAGGAAGGAGTAGGGAGGCATAGGACATGGTTTAACACAGCCCACCATGTTCTATTCTGGAGTGCATGTGCAAATAACCAATTCTCCAAGTACATCATGCTACCTTGGACGCTAATAATGGATGCCTCAACATCATTTATTTCACATTCCTAGTTCTAACTTAATGTCAAGATCTTCTCTCACTGCTGGAGTTGTTCCAGGATTTGGTGATTCTATGGAGTAATTTAACCCAGGGCGGTGCTCTCTACGATCTGTGAGGTTGTCATGGTTAAAGGACAGATTGAACACTGTTGTTTTAGGTTTTGGGTTGTTTTGATTTGTTTGTTTCTGAGTTCTGCTCATTTCTATGTAATATTTTGTCTACTATCCCAATCTGACTCTCTGACTTTTCTTTGGGTGCACTGTCTCCTTTTCAGGGGTGAACACTTTTCTGCTCCTTTTATTTCTGTCTTAATGCACTCTACACTGTCTCCATCAGGGAATTGATCAGCCAGGTATACTTCTTGGACAAACCAGAAATAGAACAGAGAGGTTTTCTAGATATCACCAAATATTCGGAACCAGACCTGTTTTTTTCTCAGTTTCTTCTTCCCATCTGTGGCTACTCTAAATCTCTGTTTTTTAGTCTGGAGACAATGCTCAGCTCATTTTGGGGCTCTGGTATTCTTCAACCTATCTGTTTGGCTCCCAGTCCAGTTCTCTTTTTATTAGGGGGGGGGGTCCATAACTAGACTATATTTTCAAGACTCCTCTCTACTTAGTTGTGACTCTGTGACTCTTCAGTAGGATATGCCATATACAATTTCTCATGAGCGTTCTGCTTCCTTCTTTCACTACATATCTGCCTAATGGATTGAATTTAAATGAACTAGAATGGGATGTCAGAGATAATGAAACCTACATCTTTCCATCCAAAAGAATTTTCATCGGATGGATTATTAATTAGAACTAATATTTTATAATGCCACAATGCAGAGTTTGCTTGTTGTCAGCCTCACAACAATTATTTATTTGGTACCATTCTTTGACAGAAGAAATTTGATGCAAGAGAGCTTAAGTCTCTTGCCTCCCTGGGTCACCCAACAATGACTTGTTAGAAACAGTTTTCACAATAGAACCAAAGACTAACTGTTACCCTCCTAAGATAGCTAACCTTTGTGCCATGAACACATGGTTCAAGACATCACACTTGATATGAGCAAGCAGGAGTGACAATGGGGAGCATATTTGTCTCAGGCCTTCTGCATGGCTTCCTTTGAATACTTCTTAGTTTATGATAAGATAGGCTAGAGAGTTTTATTGAGGTTGTTACAATACGGTGCTAAGTTCATATGGAAATACTTTTGGGTTTAACATCAGATGATATGAACCTTGGAATAAGGAAACCACAGAAAGAGATGGTAGAGATTTTGCCAAGAGATTGCTGGAGGCAGCAGCAAGCAGCCGGGTCAAATGTCTGCTTTCCAGGCTGTCAAAGTTGGTAGAACAGCTTCATTGCTCACTTTTGCCGTAGCTCCCTAAGGCATAGTGGTACAGAGGAGCTAAAAGATGTGGAGAAGTGTTGTGTACATGGACAGGCTGGGAAAAGAGATTAAAATGGAAGCTTCATTGAGCCCTTGGGACTGGCAGGGCTCTGAGGTTTGTGGGCTCACACCCAGCTGCTCCTTGAGCAGGGAATTTTATCCCCATGGACTAAACCAGCTGCTGTTTTATTCCTTGTTGACTTTGGTGCTGCACCTGGAGAGTCTTGGTAACTGTCAACAAAGCTTAAGAAGACTAATAAAGGGTTAGGCGCCCAAGTGGTTGATCCTGCTTGTATGAAAATATATGGCATCTTTGGTTAAATAGCTTATATGAGGAACTCCAGCTATAAAGGATGGTGGGGAGCAGGCAGAGACCAGAATCAGGGGGTGGGGTTAGTGAAAAAGGGAAGCTGAATGCTGATGTCTCCCCCACCCCATACTCTGTGTTTAGAACCCAGGGTTTTGATGGTAATAGATATTTAAGTGAGTGTTGATGCCTATAGGCTGATGGAGAACCTCAAAAGGACCTAAGCTGATGCCTAGCAGATCACAGTCCCTACATTCGTATCCAGGCAAACCTATAGCAATGATTAACTGATACAGAAAGACAAAATGTCACCTCCTTTGCCTTGAGGTGTGTACCACAGGGGTGACATTGTGATTTATGAGTTACACTGTAGTGTCTTTTCTGGATCAAAACAAATTTAGATTTTACCTGGGCACACATATTCACATGACTCTTGCTATACCCTTCTATTTTTCGCCCCTTCCCCCTCTATTAGATGTACTGTTAAGTGCACTTTCTCAATAAATCATGTGTTTTGGATTTTCCCTGTCTTGGGCTCTAATTCTGGGGAATATGGTTCAGCTGACAGAGGGAAGCCATTACTTCAAAGCGTAAGAAACTCATATTCATGGATGAATCCTTACCTCTGTCTTTGGGGAAAATGGCAGATAGGGAGGCTGAGAATGTGTTGAGTGTCAGGTATTATCTGCAGGGGAAATATTGGGCTAAGGATGGGCGTTAGTGCCTTAAGCTCTTATCCAGGGCAGAGGTGGAGGAGAACAAGGTCCTCCAGTGCTAGAACTATGGCCAGCAAATCTAGTGTAAGGAGGGAAGGATTTTTTTTCTACCTAGGAGGTCTGAGCTCATGTCTGACTCACCTGATCTTTCATCTGTTTGTGGTGAGGCTTACGCAGTTATTAGTCATAAGAGTCTAAGGACGTTAATCTTCAGAGTAGAGCCTTGGTTTTTTACTTTTACTGCAAAATAGCATGTAGCATGCACTGAAGAAATAGCAAGTATTTTACTATATGATTATCCTTATCAACCATAGTAGGCAATATGATTTTTTCCTTTACATAGGATGGTCTTCAATTTCTATATAAGACCCAACAAATAAGGATACATGCTAAAGACTAAAAAAAAAAGAATAAATTGTGGGGAAGGGGGTGGCTGTGTGGGGAGCACCCTCTTAGGCAAAGGGAATAATGACTTTTATTTGATATATATATATGTATGTATATGAATGATATCACACACACATATGTATATGGTGAATCATTAGAACGTGGTGGTGCAAGCCCATAAAGTTAAAGTTAGCTTAACTATATAATGTTTACAGAATGAAATCCCACAACAAAAAAAACAAGCAAAAGGGTAACAAGAAAAATGCCCCAAACTGCCCCGCGCTACGGTCTCGCCAGCAAGAACGACGCGGCACACATAGGATCCTTCTGCAGTAAAAGCTTTAATGCATCTTGAGAGGGAGAGCATAAGCTTGCCACGAGTGGAGACTCAGAACAATAGAATACTCGCCCTTTATATGGGTCACAGTGCTTGCCTGGGACATGGAGCTTCCCCATTGGCTCCCGCACACCAGGCCAGATGCCGCCACGAGAGAGGCTGAGACTCTGAAGTGGAAAATTACCAGGTGCATGCGCACTAGCCTGTTTACAACTTGTCCTCAGCCGAATGTAGGCGCCATCTTGTAATGGCGGATGTGGGTGCTCAGGCGGCTCCCAACATCTCCCCCTTTTTATTTCTGTAAGAAAAGTAGGACACTCTTAAGAGGGCGGAGACAGAGGTCAAATCCCCTGACCAAAAGGTTGGGCCTTGTACAGGAGAAGACCCCTAAGCTCATGCGCGCCCGAGGTTTTCCTGACCCGCCCAGTGCCGTTTTTTAGAGGGAGGGAAACTAGGGCACTCAACCCTCGTGCAGATGACATATCTCCCAAGGTGGCCCACAATGATGACCGCCTTGTGCGATGCTTTGCTCGACATCCCTCAAGAGCTGCTCAGACCAAACATTCTACCCAGTGCAATGAGACTAGACTCGCGGGTGTGCAAGAACTGTCTGGCTGGCGACCTACTGCTATTGTTTAAGCATGGACAGCCAAACACCGGCCGGGGCTCTTTGTTCTAAGGCAACAAGCGCCTGCGCAATGACCACCTTGTCTCTTTTAGTCTGGGCCCTGAGTTTGCAGATGAGCCATAGGAGGAACACCAACCCACAGCAAAGCACTGCTCCAAACAATCTCACCCCCACCCATTCCTTGAAATAAGAAATTGCCGAGGAAATCCATGAAGAGAGGCCCTCGGGTCAAGGACAGGTCAAGACGGGTGGAGTTGATCTGAATAATTGCTGTCGGCAGTTCCCGCAGGGTGTCATCAAATTTAAGGGTCCAATTCTGTAACATATACTGTGAAAGACTTTTAGACAGGTTAGCTGCTTTTGTAAATCTATCATATTGTATGGAAGTAACACAGAGTCTTGGCAACTTTTGTTCACAGCCCAATTGCGCTAGCTATCAAAGGACATCCAGTTGTTCTTGAATAAGATCAATGCGCTGGTTAACCAGCATTAGGTCCCCCTGGACTTGAGTATTGGCGGATACCTGTCTGTCTAGAGCTAAGGTGGCAGCTGCAGACAACTCATTAATGGTATTGGCGGTCTGCATCGTTCCAGAGAGCGCAAGGGCCAAAGCAGTGACAGTGACGGCCCCTGTAACCTCAGCCGCTGCCACCACACCTATGATAATGGCAGAGATACCAAAGTCTCTTATCTGCCTGAATACGGTCTGATCTGCCGCAAAAGGACCTTGGCCAGTTAACATATCAAAGGTCCAATCTCTCTGTCCAGGGGTCGGTGCCGTAGCATTGGCTCTGGCTTGAGCTTGTGTAGCTTCATGCCATAAAGCCTTCCACTCCATATATTGGCCCATTGTAGGGAGCGCAGCCTTGGCCAGCATCTGCCAATCGGCGGGAGTCATGGACGCCCCGGCAAATCTCTCTAACATTACTATAGTAAAATTAGCATTTACCCCATACTTTCGGACCGCTTCAGCCAGGTCTTTAATTTGGCTGTACTCTACTTTGTCTTTAATCTCTCCCTCGTCTTTCGACTTACCAGGAGGTCCATTTCCCTTGCTAAGATTTTGGGTACCCCTCCTCTCACTCCGTCCGGTTTCTGACATGGTGTCCTGGACCCTATCAGGGGTGATTTGCCCCTCCCTTACAGCATCTACACAGGCCCTACCTTGTTCGCCGCAATACAAAGACAGTAAAACCAAAATGAGGGCACTTAACACAATTAGCAAAACTTCAAATCCCAAATCAAGATCCAGGGTCAACATGCCTATCCGAACCTACCTCCCTGCAGTTCTGAATCCTCCCTGTTTCCAGGGGGTCTCCAAAGGTGCTTGATGATGACAAAGTTTCCCGGGTTTCGGCACCAGATGCCCCGCGCTACGGTCTCGCCAGCAAGAATGACGCGGCACACATAGGATCCTTCTGCAGTAAAAGCTTTAATGCATCTTGAGAGGGAGAGCATAAGCTTGCCACGAGTGGAGACTCAGAACAATAGAATACTCGCCCTTTATATGGGTCACAGCGCTTGCCTGGGACATGGAGCTTCCCCATTGGCTCCCGCACACCAGGCCAGATGCCGCCACGAGAGAGGCTGAGACTCTGAAGTGGAAAATTACCAGGTGCATGCGCACTAGCCTGTTTACAACTTGTCCTCAGCCGAATGTAGGCGCCATCTTGTAATGGCGGATGTGGGTGCTCAGGCGGCTCCCAACACCAAACCAACTGGGAAATCTAAGTGTTTGCTTGCATGATGACCTATGGGTCAGAGAAAGTTTCCTTTGCATGTTTAGTGCCAAAGGCACATAGAAGGTAATACTGTCTTGAGAGAGGGTGAAAATGAATAAAAGTGGAGGAGGAGCAAGAAGAGGAAGAGAAGGAGGAAAAGAAGAGGAGGAATAGGCAGAAGAGGAAGAAGAGGAGGAGGAATGAGAGAGAAATAGCACACTGAAGAACTGTAAACTAAGAATTTTCTGGAGTCACCTAGTGTTGATCCAGAATTAGATGGAGAGTTTCTGCTGAGGATGGAAAGCTAAAGTGAAAATTCTACCCAAAATCTACCTTTGTAGCAGAAGATTTATTTCTACCTTGCTTGCAGACATTCCATATACACAATTTCCAGTACCCAGTAAAACTGGAAGTCTCCAAAGATAGAATAGAAAAGACCTCAGCCACCAAACTATGCTTTCCCTAGCTCCAGGTCCTACTTTCTTTGTTCTTCCTAATTTATGTTAGTGAGGTCCAGATGCTGCTGTGGGACAAAAGCCTTTCCTAGTGAGGTGCTGCACACATATCTCCTCACTGCAGACCAAAGGATGGGTATCATCAAAGATCAACTTGATGAGTGATGACTTTTATTGGAGTTATTGATAGAAGTATGGTTAAGGAGCTAATTACAGGATCAGAAGACTCAAAGACAGTTGCATCACCAAGGCCCACCCTAGCATGGGTAACAGCAAATAAAAGCTTAGAAACTGGGAACATACTGCACCACCTGCAGGCAACTCAATACGTTGCAGAATGTCCTTTTCAAGTGATTTTGTTTAGCTGATTTCTGCTTCTCTCCCTGGCAGTTGTTCGGGTCTCAGAGTCTTTTTTGTAACTCAGCTTTTCTCTTTTGAGAACTCTCTGCTTTTACAGCTTACTCTGGCAGGGAAGGGCAGCTATCGAGTCTGGACAGTTTCAGGGACGTCCTGAAGCCATTTTGAGCTGATGGAGGAAGGAGCTCCTTCTTGTTGGAGGAGCATCCTGAAGGATGGAATGTTTCAATCTCAGAGGAAACTGTTGCATAACAGATACAAATCTCAAGTTAAGAGCTCATGTGTAGCTGAAGCTATTGAGAACATGTTCTTGGGAAAAACTAGGCATAGAACACAGAAAAAAAAAAATCCCCAGCAGAATTTCAACCTCAGCCAGGTCCCCCAGCAAACTTGGGGGCAAAGATTACAGTTTAGGCTTTGCAATAACTCCAAAGTGAAGAATCTGAGCTTTCATTTTCCCCCATACCTCCCAGTCCTCAAATAAAGACCATTCAAGCACTCTTTCAGACTATGGGGGGTGTCTAAAACTGATTTTAATACACATCCAGTTTGTCCTGCTACTTGTGGCTTGTGGCAAGACTAAGCATCATGGTGAGAGAAAGTAGTAGACTGATTCCCTAAGTAAGGGTGAGAGAGATGGAAAGGGGGCAGAGTTCTTGTGTCCTTAAGCTATACTCCTGTGACCTCACTTCCTGTTAATAGGCACTATCTACTAAAGGTTTAATATCATTTCTCAGTAGTGTCTTAGGCTCATGACCATGCCCTTAGAGTATGGAGTGTGAAGGACAGTTCAGTTCCAGATCATAATAAGGATATAAACAGAAAGAACTTTGAACAGATACCTCAGGGGACCAAGAGCGCTTCTTCAAACAGAATCAAAGATGGATAATTGATTTAGCAACAAGATACAAAGACATGGAAAAGCTTATTGAAAAGGGACCCAGAAAATGTGAACATGATGGTGACAGACATGTTATTTCATTAGGATTATCCCATGGGCCTAAAGATGCCTGGCCATGTCTAAAAACCCTGAATCCTGCCTTTCTAGGTTATTGTAAGATATAGGCATGGAGTTAGCTATAGGAGCTCGAGTTTTCATCCTGTATCTAACTCAGACAAACTTTGTGACCCTGGATAAAATCAGTATATATCTTTGCATCCTGTTTGTAGCTATAAAATGGCTTTAATATTTGTGTGCTTTTATTGTGTGCTTTTAGAATAGAAATGGATGTTTTCTTCTGACTAAACTGGCTTTTCATGTAGATATTTTCAAACCTTGAAAACAATGGTAGAATTTTCAGTTTTATCTCAGAATCTTGTAAGTTTTTTCTTTACATTTCAAGCCAGAGTGTTAACCTTTCAAATATAGGGCTGTTCTTTTCCTTACTGTTTAATGTCTCTTTTTATGTTGTTTGGCCTCTATTCAATGTCATTGGATGTTTAAATTATCATGTTAATAAGATTAGCTTACTATTCAGTTTCCATTTCCTCAGTTTCAACCTTTTTGAGTCATTTTGTTTTAGGTACAACCATTAAAAACCATGTCAGTATGTTGAAAAACTCTAGGCTGGTTATCTTCCCACAAGAATGGTCAAAACTTTTACATTTATTTTGATTATTGTTTTATTTGGGCTTATTTTATGTTACATGGTTTCATGTTCTTTATTTTGCTTTTTCTCCCCCTCTACCTACTCCTCTTCTTTTTCTTCTTCCTCTTCCACATCCTCTTCCTTTTGTCTTCCTGACTGGAAGTTTCAAATTTTAATGTTTACCTAGGCATAAAAATTCTTAGAATTTTTAAAAATATATTTGACTTCCTCACAAGTAACTCAAAACCAAACTACCCTATATCAGTCATGGGATACCTCCCCCATCTGTATCCTTAATTTGATACCTATATATTTGGATTCTATTTTCTTATGGAAGAAGACAGAAGAGCTAACAGTAAATCAAATATATCAATAGTCAACAGTAAATAAATAACCAACAATAAATCAAGTTCATCCACACATTATCTTAATTCTGGGTGAACGATTTTAATTTCTTCGTTCTATCTAACTATTGCTCTTAGGATAATTTTTTCTTCTGTCAGACTTTTTTCTTTTAGTGAAGTTCTGTCAGGATTACTATTTTGTTGCTTTCTTTAATTCATTTCAATGTATTCATTCTGTCACTATGCCCAG
Source organism: Rhynchomys soricoides (assembly GCA_019843965.1). Classification (NCBI taxonomy): domain Eukaryota; kingdom Metazoa; phylum Chordata; class Mammalia; order Rodentia; family Muridae; genus Rhynchomys; species Rhynchomys soricoides. The sequence continues at coordinate 59,499 of JADRCH010000870.1, read as the reverse complement.
CATTATTTTTCTGTTTGTTTGGTATTTGTTACTGAATAGTGTCTCTGGCTAGCTGTGCACCAATGATACTTATCATCTACCTTTATGTCTCATTGTCTTGCAAATTTATATTTAATTTATTCTTTCACTCCTTTGGAAGAACATTAGAACAAAAACAGGTTTTATATGGGTATCTCAGCTTTCCCAATCTGTACTGATACCGGAATTTCCCATGTTCATCTACCGGCAATTAAGACACAGTCCAGAGTTATTTATTTCTTTGGTCAGATTCTATGCTATCTGATCTGGTTTTAAATAAATAACAGTTAAGCCTTCCATTCTAGGAGTTTATTTGGGTACCCTGGAATGGATAAGAGAACTTCAACTGTACTTTGGTGTCAGCAAGTGAGTGAATCTCTTACTTCCCATGCATACATGTAGTTAGTTTTCTTACTATACAAGAACCTGACCGCTTGCATTTACTTCTGTATCTGGGACTGATTCCACCAGCTCAGTCCCAGTTGATGTGTGGTATTACTTCCATGTACTTATTAAGAAATTTTTAATTTCTATTTTTGGGTGAAATGCTGTTTTAAATCCTTCCCTTTAAGCATCATATTTTATATTAGATAGCTATGGGTGTATTATAAAAATCACTCCTTAAAGCTGATGGGCTTAACCCAACAGTCATGATTTCCACTCACATTTCTGGGGTTTGGCTAATCTGGATTTGCCATAGTTCAGAATTGTCATTCACTCTCCAGGAAATAAAGTAGGAAAAATGAAACTTAAGTTCATTATTTTCCTTCTGTCAAATCTTTATTTGTGTCTCCAACAGATCAAACTGAAGTCTTATGTATCATTAATTAATACACACAAGTCAGCCTCCTGGACACAGAATTGTGAGGAGGAGGTTGAAAAGATGTGACAGAAAACATCCAAGAAGTTAGTAAATCACTGGGAGACACAGGGAATGTACAAAATACCAGGGAATACACATATTTTTAAAGCTGCAATAGTCTGAGGCATTTTTAGATACCCACTCTGTTGGAAACTATGAAAACTGTTCAGAATTACATGGAGCAAAAGAGACTCACATTTCCAGATGAGAAAAAATCTCACCACCTTGGGAAATTTATCCTTTACTTGAAATATTGAACCCTATGAATAATAATAATAGTTATTATTATTATTATTATTATTATTATTATTATTATTATTATTATTATT
>JADRCH010000870.1:19991-58280 GCA_019843965.1 Rhynchomys soricoides | reverse complement strand
TTATTATTATTATTATTATTATTATTATTATTATTATTATTATTATTTAGAGCTCATTGATTTGATCTCGGCTTTCTTTTATATTGAAAATAACAAAAAATGGCCAAATATTTTTATTCAATAATTCCTACATTAACAGTCATAAAGACTGCAGAGTCCTAGCTCTGCCATTGGCCAGTTCTATGGCTAGATAACCTTCCTGGCCTTTTTTGCTTGCAGAAGAGGAGGTGGTTTAATGAACACTGAAAACTCAGTATCTGGCTATAGATGAAATGAAAGACTTGCTAACTCAAACATATTCAACACTGAATGCCTGTATCTTGTACCCATATCTTGCTTTCTTTGCTTGTACTAAGAGAAAACTTTTTTTCTTAATTTTTAAAATTCACATTACATTCCAATCACAGCCCCCCTATCTCGTCCCAGTCCCACCCTTACAAATCTTACCCACCAATTATTCTCTCCTCTTGAGTACCACCCAATCCTGGGACATCTAGTCCCAACAGGACTAAGTACCGCCTCTCCTATGGAGTCCAAGCAGGCAGTCCAGGTAGGGGAAGGGGAATCCGATGGCAGGCACCATAGTCAGAGACAGCTCCTGCTGCAACTGTCAGGTGATCCACGTGAAGATCAAGCTGTACATATACTTCAAATGTGTGGAGAGCCTAGGTCCAACCTCTGCATGCTCTTTGGTGCTTCAGTCTCTGTGAGCCCCCATGGGCCCAGATTAGTTGACCTGTAGGTCTTTTTGTGGTATCCTTGAATTTTTTTGCTCCCCTTACTCTCCCACCCGTTCTCTCTCTCTCTCCATCCACCTCAGATGCATTTTTGTTTGTTTGTTTGTTTGTTTGTTTGTTTGTTTTTCGAGACAGAGAACCCTGTATAGCCCTGGCTGTCCTGGAACTCACTCTGTAGACCAGGCTGTCCTGGAACTCAGAAATCTGCCTATCTCTGCCTCCCGAGTGCTGGGATTAAAGGCGTGCGCCACCACTCCCCGCTGAGATGAATGTTTTGTTTCCCTTTCTCAGTGAGAATCACACATCCTCCCTTGGGCCCTCCTTATTACAAAGTTTCTTTGGGTCTGTGGATTGTAGCATGGTTATCCTGCACTTTATGACTAGTGTCCAATTATAAGTGAGTACATACCGTACATGTCTTTCTGGGTCTGGGTTACCTAACTCAGGATGATATTTTCTTGTTCCATTCATTTGCCTGCAAATTTCATGTCTTTGTTTTTAATAAGTGAATAGTAGTCCATTATGTAGCTGTACTACATTTTCTTTATCCATTTGTCAGTTGATGGGCATCTAGGTTGTTTCCAGTTTCTGACTATTATGAATAAAGCTGCTATGAATTTAGTTGAGCAAGTGTCCTTGTGGTATAGGGGGTGGTATATTCCCATGAGTGGTATATTTGAATCTTTAGGAAGAGCTGTTCCCAATTTTCTGAGAAACTACCAAATTTATTTCCAAAGTAGTTGTACAAGTTTGTACTCCCACCAGGAATGGAGAAGTGTTCCCCTTGCTCCACAGTCTCACCCAGAATGTACCGTTACTTGAGTTTTTGATCTTAGCCATTCTGACAAGTATAAGATGAAATCTCAGAGTTATTTTGATCTGTATTTCCAATGATGACTAAGGATATTGAACATTTTTTAAAGTGCTTCTTGGGCATTAGAGATTTCTCTGTTGCAAATTCTCTGTTAGCTCTGTACCCATTTTGAATTGGGTTATTTGGTTTGTTGATGTCTAATTTGTTCAGTTCTTTATATATTTGTACTAATAGAAATCTTGAGAAAGAATTACTGTTTTCTATCTTCTCTACTCAATTTCTTTTTTTTTCAAACAGAATGAAAAATTTTATTGACCATCACATTTCTTTCCAAGGCAAATATATATGGACAGGTTCAAATTTTAATCTATAATCACAAGGCAATAATGTTAACATATTTTTGGTTTTAATGCCAACTAAATATATATGATAAATGCAATTGGAATATGACTGAAAATATAGACTCTGTAGTCAGTCTGTCTGGATGCAAAACCCAGGTCTGCCTAGCTGTATCACCTTTATTGTTCTTTTTTTTTTTTTTTTAATTTTTATTTTTTTATTTTTCCTATTTTATTTACATTTCAAATGTTTCCCCCTTTCCAGATCTCCTCTTTGGAACCTCCCCATTCCCTCCCTCCTCCCCCTGCCACTATGGGGGTATCCCCACCCCACCCATCCACTCTCGTCTTCCCTCCTTGGCATTCTCCTATATTGGGAGATCTAACACCCTCAGGCCCAAGGGCCTCTCCTCCCCCTGATGGATAACAAGACCTTCCTCTGCCACATATGTGGCCAGCACCATGGGTCCCTCCATGTGTATTCTTTGGTTGGTGATTTAGTCTCCAGGAGTAATAGGGGGTCAGGCCAGTTGTCACTGTTGCTGCCTCCCTGGGGATGCAAACTCCCTCAGCTCCTTCAGTCCCTTCTCCAAGTCCTCCATCTGGGACCTCACACTCAGCCCTACTGTTGCTGTGAAGTGACTTTTGGATATTTCAAACTTTTGGGCTAATAACCACTTAACAGTTTTTGTGACTGCATTACCTCGCTCAGGATAATATTTTCAAGATCCATCCATTTGCGAATTTCATGAAGTCATTGTTTTTAATAGCTGAGTAGTATTCCATTGTGTAAATGTACCACATTTTCTGTATCCATTCCTCTGTGGAGGGACATCTGGGTTGTTTCCAGCTTCTGGCTATTATAAATATGGTTGCTATTAACATAGTGGAACATGTGTCTTTATTACATGTTGGAGCATCTTCTGAGTATATGCCCAGGAGTGGAATAGCTGAGTCCTCAGGTAGTATTATGTTCATTTTTCTGAGGGTCTGCCAAACTGATTTCCAGAGAGGTTGTGTCAACTTGCATTCCCACCAGCAATGGAGAAGTGTTCCTCTTTGTCCACATCCTTGCCAGCATCTGCTGTCACTTGAGTTTTGATCTTAGCCATTCTGCCTGGTGTGAGGTGAAATCTCAGGGTTGTTTTGATTTGCATTTCCCTGATGACTAAGGATATTGAACATTTCTTTAGGTGCTTCTCGGCCATTCGAGTTTCCTCAATTGAGAATTCTCTGTTTAGCTCTCTTCCCCATTTTTTGATAGGGTTATTTGGATCTCTGGAGTCTAACTTCTTGAGTTCTTTGTATACATTGGATATTAGCCCTCTATCGGATGTAGGATTGGTAAAGATCTTTTCCCAATCTGTAGGTTGCCATTTTGTCCTATTTACAGTGTCCTTTGCCTTAAAGAAGGTTTGTAATTTTATGAGGTCCCATCTGTCAATTCTTGATCTTAGAGCATAAGCCATTGGTGTTCTGTTCAGGAACTTTTCCCCTGTGCCCATGTGTTCAAGACTTTTCCCCACTTTCTCTTCTATTAGATTCAGTGTATCTGGTTTTATGTGGAGATCCTTAATCCATTTGGACTTGAGCTTTGTACAGGGAGATAGGAATGGATCAGTTCACATTCTTCTACATGTAGACTGCCAGTTGAACCAACACCATTTGTTGAAGATGCTGTCTTTTGTCCACTGGATGGTTTTAGCTCCTTTGTCAAAGATCAAGTGACCATAAAAGGGATACAAATTGGAAAGGAAAAAATCAAAATATCACTGTTTGCAGATGATATGATCATATACTTAAGTGACCTGAAAAACTTCACCGGAGATCTGCTACAGCTGATAAACAACTTCAGCAAAGTGGCTGGATACAAAATTAACTCAAGCAAATCAGTAGCCTTCCTACACTCGAAGGATAAACAGGCTGAGAAGGAAATTAGGGAAATAACATCCTTCACAATTGTCACAAACAATATAAAATATCTTGGTGTGACTCTAATCAAACAAGTGAAAGATCTGTATGACAAGAACTTCAAGTCTCTGAAGAAAGAAATCGAAGAAGACCTCAGAAGATGGAAAGATCTCCCATGCTCATGGATTGGCAGGATTAATATAGTTAAAACGGCCATACTGCCGAAAGCAATCTACAGAGTCAATGCAATCCCCATCAAAATCCCAACTCAATTCTTCATAGACTTAGAAAGAGCAATTCTCAAATTCATATGAAATAACAAAAAACCTAGGATAGCAAAAACTATTCTTAACAATGAAAGGACTTCTGGGGGAATCAGCCTCCTTGACTTCAAGCTGTACTACAGAGCAGCAGTGATAAAGACTGCATGGTATTGGTACAATGACAGACAGGTAGATCAATGAAATAGAATCGAAGACCCAGAAATGAATCTATTCAATTTCTTAAATTCATCATTTTCTTTCATACCTTCCAAGCAAAAGAGAGCCAACTTTGATAGTTGGCCAAGGCAAACCGTAACTTGATAATGGAAAAATAATTTTTAAAACGATAAAGACTATATACTTAGATTCCCAGGGTATATGCCAATTCTTAGCTTCAGGTATCTCAGTCCTTATCTAGAATGACACATAATTTATCTACTTACATCTTGTATGAAAATGCCATTTTTAAGATCATAGTTTTATTGGTTTTTTTAATTGGTTTGTCCTGTAGAAAAAGCACTGGAACTAAGATTTTAATGTGTTCCCTTGAGCCATAGATGTGAAGCTACCTCCTTTATAGATGGACATGCTTAATTGTTGCTTTTCAATCTAAATAGAAAGGCTCTGCTTATTGCTGCTTTTAATTATAGTAGGCTGGTAAAAAAAAATATACAGGGCCTCTTCAGTGACAACAACTCAATAAAAGCATTTCATCAGTAAATTATTTTTGCCATCAAGAAAATTGTGCACAGCATTCAAATATTACACAAGCAACAACTTGGCTTCTCCCTTTGATGGACCCATGCTTTTTTCACTATTTTTCCTTTTATTTTGTTTTTGAAAAGCATTAGAACTGATAAGGGCATTATGCCTCCCCTTAATATTTAGCCTTGTTTTATAGAGGGAGATCTGAGTTCCCTGTTCAGGGTCAACACATGATTGTAAATTATCTGGGAAAACACCACTTTTCTGTGAATGCCTATTTGGAAGAGACCATAATGGCCATTTATCTTTATTTAGAAATTCTCTTTTATGAGATGTTTTTGAAACACGTTGTACTAAATGTGCTATTTAATTTTCAAATCATGGGATATGGGCATAGTATAAGGCTCCAATTCTAATCCAAACAACAAAGAAATCACAAACCCATCAATAACTGAAAAAAAAAAACCCAAAAAACTAAAAAACAAGTTTTAGAAAGATCTCCATGGGGAAATAGAAGAATGAATGGAGATTTTTAAAAAGTCATATAAACATTTCTACTCCAATATATGCACACAGATTTTCACATTCTTCACCCATTCTCTTGAGTCTAGATAATCTTCATACATGTCTCCTTCATCCATGTCTCCATTGGCAGTGTGATCAGTGATCTTGTATGCCTTGTAAGCTAGTTCATACAAGGTACAAAGTGTCTACCTTTTCTTTCAGGATGTTCACCTTACAGCCTGGCTATCATGCAGGAGAAGTCACAGCCATGTGTAGACCATGTGCAAGGGTTCAGCTGATGTCCTAGCTGATAGCTGACTTCCTATGTCATGAACTAGCTATGAACGTGGCTAGATTATCCCATTGACAACAAGAAAACTTGAGTAAGCTATATCTGTTGGATTCTATCAAAACCAGAGCTTCATGAAGGAAATAAGGTTGTTAGTTTAAAGTCAGTTTATTAAATTATGGGTCCCATGGGGTTGTGAAAACGAATATTAGGGCTGGTCACAAATGTGACCTGTAATGACCAGAGACTAACTCAAATGAAAATATGTACTGAACCTGTGGTGTTACTGGCCATGTTCACCTGTGTTACACCTTGTGACCTTTGTGGTGTGTAAACATATAACATTGCTATATTTTCTTGGGAGGTTGGCTCACACAGATGGAACTATGGTCATTCCGTTTCCTACTCCTGCTCCAATCATCTAGCTTCCCATGTCATGCCATGCTTTCCCTATAGTGGTGGACTCTATCCCTGAGGAATCATGAACCAAAATAAAACCTTCCTTCCTTATATTGTTCCTGGTCTTTGTGTTTTATCCCAGTAACAGGAAAGTAACGAATGGAGTACCTAACCAGAAGCTAGTCTAAGAAAATCTCAAATAATAACCTAAAAATGTAAATAATAATAAAATAAAAGTCAGAACATGAACTGCAAGTTACTTTGCACTGAGACAGAAATTCTTCTCATTGGAATGGTATTTTTTCTCCCTTACTAGGAGTTATTCCCCCCCCCCCCAATCTCCATAATTCAAACAAGTTAAGGCACTGTATCCTGTCAAATGAGAGCTGTCTTACTGTAATCGAATATCTGCTATTATGCCCAACTCAGAGGCCCTTGTCTGTATTTGGGGATGATTTGGGGATGGATAGGGCTTTCTGTGCCTGGTTGTGAGTGGGCATACAAGGCCTGTCTGCCTAAGTTCACCTTTGTTTACCATCAGGTCTCTATACAAGTTCCACATCATATTTCTTGCAGTCCTTCGAAGTTCCCTCAGGTAATGGCACAGAAATACTGTCAGCTCTCATGAGTATCTCCCAATGTTGCCTATGGTTCCCTGGGCCATATTTTTTTTCTCCCTGCAAGGCCTGCTCTCCTTCAGACCAGTCTCAGGTCACGCCTTACCCAGTGTCCTGTTTTATTTCTGTAATCAGACTTTCTTATTGATTCATCTCAGAAAAATTTCTGCATTGGCTTCGATGTGTTTCATTTAGCTCCTTCTCTCCTGTAATATAATCCAAGGTGTTTTAGTCTTTTTAAAAGTTAGGCTCTTCTTATATCAATTACAAAGTTAACAGACTGAAAATTTTATGATTCATGAGCATTTCTGTAAGTATGGTGCACCTCAACAAGAACTCTATAGATAGGTTTTATGCCTGCTCTATTTCTACAGTCCAATTTAGAGAACTGGCTACATTCATAAGATCAGTCTCAGGATATAAAGTAATCTCCTCTCCCTATATCATCCTTCAGTTAAATGTTTAATCCAGAAGTAAACATATAGTCCAAGGTAACCCATGCATAGATTTAGCTTAGATAATAAAATTTGGGGTGGCAGAGGTATAAATTCTTGTTACTTTAGAATGTAGTTCTTAATGTAGACTATGAACAAAGTGTAAATGAAGAATTTCTATAGAGAAAGGAAAATTGAGTACATGGAAGGGACCAGAATTCTATAGTTTCTGTGAGATAGAAAAAGTGTCTCCAGTTACCAGGGGTTTTCAAGTTGCCCAGCATCTGTGTCAGCTTGTTCTTTGAAAGATGATATTGAGTTGGCTTATGCAAGGTTTCTTAGAACCAAACAATCAAGGTTCTTATATTTCTTTTCCTGTAAGAATGTGTGTACTATTGACTGTGGAAGTATTTCTTGCTTCTGCAACTTACTATATTTGTGAAAATTAGGCCTTTTACTCACATAAATGCTTAACTGGTACCAAGAATATGTATTTTAATATATTTAGTACATTATAAATATCAGTGTGGTCATTCTTGTAATTTTCAGTAAACTATTTATTACCTTTTTCTCTCCTGTTATGAGTAAAATGTGCTTTGTTAGTCTACTATGTTAGAGTTGGCCATGTGATTTGCTTGGGCCAATATGATGCCATGGACAGTATGTGAACTGAAGGCCACATAGAAGCCTTGTTTTGTCTCAATGATTTCTTATGAAAAGTGCACTTCCTGAGTCAATTCTGGCTCTTCAGCTTGGGGCCATGATGAATACACATGCTAAACCACCCAAATCCATTGGGCAATGTCAAGTCAATCAATTGACAAAAAACAGTAGGAGCAATTGATGACATTTTCAACTGGATTTTTAAGTGTTTATAGCTGATACAAATTATTGTTAATACCAGTAGTCCCTTAAAAAACTGCTTAACCTCTCTACTGTTTTGCTTTCTAACCTACAAAATGAGAACATAGACACTGTCATCTCCTAGGCGTGTTGTGAGATCTAAAAAGTAAATCCATGAAGAACTTAGAATTATGTTAACACATACTCAATGTTAAATAAGTAGTACTTAACAATATACTTGGTTGAAATTTGGTCCCTACCCTCTTCTTATTTCCTTAAATATAATTATTTTGTAGCACTGGAAGATGATAATAATAATTAAGTAAACAATGATTATGAATCATTACAAGGTTTCATAGGGTTCCTATAGTTACAATAGAGCATTATGACCAAAGTAAGTTGGGGAGAAAAGTGTTTATGTGACTTATAGGATACAGTCAGTAATCTGGGGAGCCAAGACATGAACTCAAAGCAGGAACCTGGAAGCAGAAGGTGAAGCAGAGGCCAAGGGGGGATAGTTTTACTGGTTGGCTCCCACATGGCTTGCTTGCCCAGCTTTCTTAAACAACCCAGTACAACATGTCCAGGGATATCCAGAACCACCATGAGCTGGGCCCTTCCACAACAATCATTAATAAAATGCCCTACAGACTTTCCTTCGGGCAACATAATATAGAAAACTAAACTGTTTCCTTACTTTTCTTTCATTAATTTTTTTTCCTTCTGTATGAACTGAAAGATCATACAGAAGCTGAATCTAGAATATGGTTATTTGTGGGAACAGGACCAAGGATTAGGGGATCAGAAGCAATGGAATCATGTGATAAATCCCAGGAAATCCAACTCCAGAGACTAGCATCAGAGTATACATCTGAGTTTATTGCTCAGCACATGAGCTTATATAGAGTGTTTGAGCAAATCCCAAGACCCTAAACCCTAAACCTCACCATATCTTTACCATCTTCCCATGAAAGTCCTGCCTGATGAGGTAACTCAAAAGAAGCAGGATGGGGATGGAGATGGCAGGATGGGAGATAGTCACCTGTTAAGACTTTTGTGAGGTGTTCTGTAGCCATCTTAGATCTAATGTCCTGTAGGGCAGATCAAGACTTTTCAAGGAGTTGCAGGACCCTGTGGCAACTCGCTCTCTATTCCACTTTTTTCTTTACAAGGTTGGCTTCCACATAGCCCACAGTTATTGGGAAAAATGTACTCAAATGGTTGAGAAAATCAGCAACATGAAAACGAAAACCAGAAGAAAAATTATATTAATAGAATAGAAATGTTGAAAATGAAAACATCAGTCAGTCAAAGGTAAAAAGCACAGTGGAAAGAAAGTATCATCATAGACTTGACTAATCAGAATAAAGACTGGTGAGCCAGAGGGTGGGAAATTTTCTATGAGATTGTGTCTTTAGTAATGTCTGAAGCTGCACCCATAAAATTTCATCAGCATGATTGCCTAAACAAGCTGAACAAGGACAGCAATAGACAAGGCAACATGGACCTGCTTAAAGAGGCCTCAACTCTACATAAAAATCTGCAGACAACTGACAAATGCCAAGAATGGGAGAAATAGTCTTTCTCAGGGAGGACCATACCAATCTGTTAGTCAATACCAAATGGTCAGCTCTGAAAACATACATTATGTAGACTGAGCATGGTGTTAGGGAATATATACATATATATTACACATACATATATACATCATATATATATATATATATATATATATATATGTATATATATATATTCACACACACACATATATGAAACAATTAATGAAAAAAGAGGTTATGGGTTTGAAAGAAAAGAAATGGAGATCTACGAGGAGGTTAGTAGGTAGGAAAGGGAAGGTAGAACGTTGTAATTATATTATAATATCAAAAATAAAAGAAACAAGGATAAAAAGAAAGTCTTAATCATGGAAGTATAGGAAAACATTTTGTGAAAGGAATTAATGAACAAGAGTGTTAGGAAGGAAGTAAACCTACCTAGCACAGTAAGCTAGCTTAGTCCTAAATTAATGAGACTATAGAAGGACAAAAATCAAATAATAATCCAACCAGAAATATGAGTCGGAAAATTACAAGAATTAGCAAGTATATATCAATAATAACCATAAATGTAAATAGCCTCAACTCACCAATAAATACAGACAGACTAGCTGACTGGAATATAAAGTTAGACTAAACTCTTCTTTATTTCTGAGAAACACACTTCACTGGTAAAGACAGAGATGGCTTGTTGAAGGACAGAAAAGAATCTATTAAGTAAATAGAAGCCAAAACCAAAGAGATATATTATATAAGGTAGAGTATATTTTAAAACAAGGTCAATCAGAAGTGATGAAAAATGCCATATGTGTGTGTGTGTGTGTGTGTGTGTGTACACATATTAATGTGTGTATTTGTTTGTTTACACATCATGTCACATGAAGTTACATGTGTGGAGGTCAGAAGATAATTTGCAGGAGTCAGTTCATTCCACCCCATAGGTTGTGGGAATGAAACTCAGGCATTAGGTGTGGCAGCATGTGTCCCTAACCACTGATCCATCTCAGCAGCTTGCTAAAACAAGTCTAAGAAGAAATATCTAATTATGCACCTGAACGTTCCAGGAAAAAAAAAAAACAGAACAATCCAAATGCAAAAGCAATAGATGTTAAGAAATAATAAAAATCAACACAGAAAAAATGTCATGGACAGTAAAAATAATACAAGCAACAAGAGTAACAAAGTATGGGATCTTAAAAAGTAAGATTGATAAAACATAGCCAGAAGTTTCCAAAATAAAGAGATGACCCAAATTAATAAAAATTAGAGATGAAGAATGTGAGACTACTGCAGATACCAATGAAGCACAAAGAACCCTTAAGGAATACTTTGAAAACATATATCCCAAAGAACTGAAAAACCTAGCCAAAAAATGGATAAATTCCTAAACAAATACATATGACTTGACAACATAAAATCAAGAAGATACAAAAACTTAGGGAGATCCATAACAATTAGTAAGATTGAAGCAATAATAAGAAGTCTTCCAAGAAGAGAAACCCAGGAATAGACAGACTTCCTACAGAAACCCATCAAACCTTAAAGAAGACCAAACACCTCAGCCCCCAAACCTTTCCATGAAATGGACAGGAAAGGAAGTGCCAAATTCAGCCTACAAAACCAGCATTATTCTGATACTGGAACCACATAATATAGGCAGAAAAATTCTCAATGAAATTTTGGCAAACCTAAGAACACATTGGAAAAGAAGACTAAGAAGAGGAGGAGGAGGAGGAGGAAGAGGAAGAGGAGGAAGAGAATATTATCTTATAATCAAATAGATTGTATTCCAGGGACACAAGTTTGATTCAACATATGTGGATCAGTAAGTGCAATCAATACAGAACGTGAATAGAGTTAAAGATAGAATCACATGATGATTTCAGTTGATGCAGAAAAGGCTTTTGATAAAGTTTAACTTTTCCTTCATAATAAAATCCCTGAAAAGTGGCTGGAGAGATGGTTTCCTAATAACATTTCCCACAGAACTAGAACAAAACAACTCTAAAATTTACACAAAAGCACAAAAGACCATGAATAGCCTAGGCAGTCCTAAGCAGAAGGAGTATAAGCAGAAAGCACAGCTGGAGGCATCACAATACCTGCCCTCAAACTGTACTGTCATACAGCATGATACTGGCCTGAAAACAGACATGTAGGCTAATGGAGTAGAACACAGGGCTCAGAGATAAATGCACACACAGTTACACTCACCCGAGTTTTGACCATGATGCCAAATACAGTGTAGAAGAAGAATCTCTTTAACATTTGGTGCTGAGAAAACTGGATTTCCACATGTAGAAGACTGAAATTAGGTTCATATTTCTCATCTTGCATGGTCCAAAATGAAACAAAGACCTTTGAATTTACAAGGAAAAACATAGATAAACATTTCAAGGTTTAAGCATAGATGGGAACTTTGTAAAAATGGCTCAAGTAGCACAGGAAATAATCCCAAGAATTGACAACTGGGATTACATGAAATATAAAGCTCCTCACAATCAGCAAAGTGAACGCAGTATATAGAACAGAAAAAGAAAATCCTTGCCAGCAAATCCTTGCCTACATATCAGGCAGCAAATTAAAGAATATATAAAAAATTACAAAAATAGACACCAAAGCCCACCATCATCTAATCGACATATGGATTGATGAACTGAACACAGTTTACAAATTAAGCAATACAAACTATCAGTGAATAATGGAGGGGTTCAGAAATTATTCCTTTGCTGGAGTCTTGTTGTAAAACTATGAGAACCTGGATTTGATCTACAGCACCTAAGTACAGAAGCTGGGTACAATGGAGCATGCTTTAATTTCAGCATTGGGGAGGTAGAGTCCAGAGGATAATTTCTTGGTATCTCATTACCAAGGAGAGGAAGTATTTCAAAACTCATGCATAATCCACAGCAATGTTGAAACAAGCCAAGGCCTAGGGACCACAGGACATTAATTCTTGAGCTCATGTTGTCTTCCTGGGAAAGCCTCTAGGCCTGTGGTAGTTTGGATGAGAAATGTCTCATATAGGCTCATATATTTGGACACTTGGTCCCCAGTCGGCAGTAATGTTTGGTAATGTTCTGAAACATTTATGTACATCACCGGGGGTGGGCTTTGTGTGTTCATTGTCACACCCATTTTATTTTTTTGTGCTCTCTGTCTTTTTTTCTCTGTTCAGATTGAATGTGCTCAGTTTCTTGTTCCTGACTTCATGATACATCTGTTCCATTCCATGAAGACTCCATCTCCACAGAACTGTAAGGTAAAACAAAGCCTTTCTTTCTTAAATTGCTTTTACAATGGCATTTCATCAGAGCAATGTAAAGCAGCTAATACAGAACCCTTCACTAATGACTATTACCATCTGGAACTGGCTTTCCACAAATGTACACAAGCCGAAGCTGCCTTATCTGGTAGATGAGGTCAGAAGCTTAAGTTCTCCCTCAGCACAATCCCTGGTCAAACAAACTTGTGTCCATTTTGTCATTCAGGAAACAAAGAACCTTTTTCTTATTATTTCTCATAAAGTGCCCCACTATCAACTGACCTGGGGGGCACTTAGGGTTTATGGGCATCAGGTTGCAGAGATTAACCTTTTCTTTCTGTGTCAAGAGCTGACTTTTGTGTGTATGTAGCAACAGGCCATTTTTTTTCTCTCCCAGTAAGAATAACTCAAGTACCTCAAACTTGCTGCCCTGGAACCTATAACTTCTGAATTTCTTTTGCCAAAATTCAAAAAAGAGGTGGCTTGATGACAAGTGCTGTGAAGATGTGACCATTGTTGGCGTTGGCTCATTTGTTTACTTTTGGTGAAAAGTTAAATGGCATGGACCCCCGTTTTTAACCTCATACATCCCATCTGTATTCCCACTCACACTTAAGACCAAGCCTCTCCTACAGCTTTATTTTTTTCTGTCTACTCCACTCCACACATTTCATTTTTTTTCATGTATGTGTGTATGTTGTGTGTACTTGTGTGTGTAGTTGTGTATCTAAAAGGCTTCGTTCTTTTTCCTGAGTCTTCTGAGGAGTTTTGTGAGTACATTAGATACTTTTCTTATCAATGTGACAAAATACCCAGCTAAACCAAAGGTGTGGGGGGGGTGTTGGCTCACAGTTTGATGGTACACGCTGTAGCAGGGAGCAGGAGGCAGCAGGTCACACTGCATCTGCAGTTATAAGCAGAGATAAATGCTGGTGCTCTGCTCAATGTCTTTTTATTCAAGTTGGAAGCCAACCTAAGGTGAATTATCCATCCCCAGTTGATCTTCTTTTGAAACACTTTCACAGGCATATCCATTGGCTTGTATCCTAGTGAAATGGAGACAACAGGTGTTCGTGAATTGGAAGATTGGCTCTGTTCTGGGTTCTTATCTTAGGAACAAGAAAAGTGAAATTCATGGGAAACCAGAAGCATGAGGTTTCTGTTTTTAAAATATTTATTTATT
This sequence comes from Rhynchomys soricoides, assembly GCA_019843965.1. Lineage (NCBI taxonomy): Eukaryota > Metazoa > Chordata > Mammalia > Rodentia > Muridae > Rhynchomys > Rhynchomys soricoides. Next base: position 44,422 of record JADRCH010000870.1, on the reverse strand, counting down.
TAATGTACATGAGTAACAGTGTAGCTGTCTTTAGACACACCAGAAGAGGGTTATGGATCCCATTAGAGATGGTTGTGAGCCACCATGTGGTTGCTGGTAATTGGAAAAGGATGTCTGGAAGAGCAGTCAGTGCTCCTAACCTCTGTGCCATCTCTCCAGCCCCAGAAACACGAGTTTTAAAAGGAATTTTTATTATAGAAAAGAAGATTAAAGAAGAAAGATTATTGCAGAAAGCAGAATTCCAGAAAGCAAACAATTCTCTGGGAGAGACAGGGAATACAATCAAGCTGTTTGTTCATCTAAGGGCTTTTTATAGAACTATGTCAGACACTGTTCGAAAACTGAAGGAATTTCTGTTGAGATTGACTAATCTCCCATGTTGAGCCAATGGAATGCCTGTAGGCTTTATGTATTACCCCTGGGCCAGCCAAGAGAGGACCTGTTTAGGTGTAGTTCTCTTGTTTAGGGTAGTGGACATGCTTTGAAACTCTCTGTTTATCTCTAACTTTCCTCATTTGCTAGTGACTTTGACTGTTTACTGGCCCTTAGCCTAGGCTGGCCTTTGGTTGGACCAACCTTGAAGGCATTGCTCTCTTTGGCCTCTATGGGGGTATGTTAGCCGTTCATTAGACTGTGCTCTCCTTATTTTTATGTTTGCACGATCATATTGTAGTTTTCTTGTCACAGCTACCAAGATGTACCAACCATTCTTGGTGACCTTATATTTACCTTTGTTTCCAGGGCAGTCTGGGGTGGTCTCTTTCCTTAAACAGGTGGAGGCTTTGTAGAAGCCATCCTTCCTTGCAGTTACATGAATTAAAAACAATAGTATATGGAATGGCAACCATGCCTGGTAAGTGTTCCTCGGGAAGGGGTAATTGGTGGGAACCAGCCAGTCAGGTGACACTGGCTGCAAGCCCTATCTAGTCTCCCATCTGGTCAACTTAGTTGACTCATACCTAGATGCAAGCTCTTTTGTTTCTCGTGACCAGGGTTCCTGACATCAACATTTTAGTCACAACCTTCCTCTCAATTCTCCCCTATCTTTACTATAGCACTAAGTTGATTCCAAGTCTTCTGAAGCTGACAGTAAAGATTAACCATCACAGTCATCTGATGACTCAGTGAGCTTTGGTCCTCTGTAAAAGCAGCTGCCCCTGTCTCCTCTCTCTGCTTTGTCTTCTTCCTCAGTGGCTTATGATGCTGCCACCATGGCAGCTTCCGTGAGCAGTGGCCTTGGTAGAACTGAAGTAATCGTCATCACTGTGCTGGGGACAGTTGCTCGCTTTCAACACACATTGTAATTGTTAGCTCCAAGGAGAACCAAGAATATAGCTTGGCATTTTGTTTCCAGAAATGCAGGCAGAGCAGCTCAATTTGGTGGCATTTAGCATCCCAACCTTTGCTTGCAGGAGAATAGAGGCATCGACCAAAATAATTCAAGCAGACTAAAAGAAATGTGTTTGACTGGAGTGATTGAAATTATTTTCCTTGTTATTATAGTGCAAGAACAACTGTGCGTGCCCTACCTTTCAGGTCCCTGCTCTTCCATCCCCTTACCTGAATGATGCTGGGGTACAGTAGCCTGGATAACAGTCCTAGCAGTTCCTTGTCAAGATGCTACTTCCCATTGTTCAAGTAGCTTTGAACAGTATGAGCCTGAAATGGTAGGTAATTAGTGTCTCTGGAGAGCAGCCTTGAGCCACTGTCTAAAAGTAAATTGCTGGAGCAATGTCGCAGCTTGCTCCCTGGATTGGGTAATGTTAATAGTTAAGACTGGGTCCTACACCAGCTGTTGGAAGATCCCTGAAGACAGTAAGATCAAATTGTTTAGACACTGAGTTAATTTGCTTGTCCCCTCCTCTGACTGCTTTCTTTCTGCATCCCAGTTTCTTATCTCCTGTTGGTCTTTCTTTCATTTTTTTTTTACAAGTAAGTTGGCAAAATCCTATATTTTCACTCCTTTATCTCAGAATCCCCTGAACTATGTAAACTGTTCTCTGGCAAACTGCAAACATGACCATAACACACCAGTTATGTGCATCCACGTTGTGTGTCCTCTCAAGCAGAGGTGGCTTGACTTGGGTTTGCATTGGCTAAGGAACATGGTCAATATGACAATCCAGGAGATTTGGGTCTAGGGAGAGACCTTGCATATATTTCTCCCATTCCTCAAAGATTTGTAATAAATAATTGTCTTTTAAAGCATTGGGTTATTTTCCATGCAAAAGAAATTGATTAAATTCTATCCTAAATCCATAGTACATTTGTATTTATTCTTTTCCAAGTGAATAATTGTTTTTCCTGAACATAATAACCTTCCCAGGCACAGGAAGGTTCAATGACCTCCTCTGAGGTGTCAGGAGAGCCAGGGTGCTAGCTTTGGCAGTGTCTTGGTTTATTCCTGTGTTCAGGGCCTCTGGGCCCCATCACCTGTCAAGGCTGCTGGCTGGCCACTGTGCTGCTTCTCCTCCACAGGCCCAGCACTGCTGCTGTTTTTTTCCAAAGCCCTCTTTGCCCAGAGCTGTTAGGTAGGAGGCCTGTACACTCTCACAGACTGTGCTGGTGACATATTTGTCTGTTAGAGACTCTAGTGCAAAGCTGGCCTGTGATGAAGGACTCACCAAGAGTACTGCAGATACTGCAGCCAGAGAATGTATGGAGCTTTTCAAGTCAGCAGAATGCAGAGTAAACAACAGAGCTTGGAGCGAGGCAGCATGCTCAGTCCTGGCTTTGTTTCTCCATTGATTCCATGGCCCTGGGAGAGATTCTTGCCCTATATTTCCATATCTTGGTTTCTGATATCCCTTTAATTCTCAGATGCCAGGATTCAAGGGTTAAAGAAACCTTCATACAAATGAAAAGCTCTATAAAAAAAACCCAGGGTACGTGTCTAATTAAAGCAAATTCTGTCAGATTAGAACAATGATTCTCCTTGCTGTAGCTAGATCTGCAGCACCATTCCCCCTGGGAACTTGCTAGATATACACCTGTGCCAGTTCCACTCAAGCCCTCTGTATGTGAGCTTCATCAGGTGCGCCCTGTAGTCTGTGTTTCCAGGAGATTTGGCATGGATTTAGATTCCAGGCTTGCTGTTTTAAAGCCATATCAATCTTTTCTGAAAAATATGACACCTTTATTTATGTAAACTAAGTGCCTCTAGTGTTCGATAATTTTCCTCAAAATGAAAGGAACAAGAAAAATAAAGGAGAAAACAGCTATAAATAATGTGCCAATGAGGAAGCAAGCCAACCTCATCTTTCTGTAGAAGCTAGCAAAGTGATACTTCGAGTCAGTAGGCAGAACTAAGATCCCAGCTGCATGCTTTATGGGCACTACCAGGGTAGGGTCCTTGAGGCCTCACTGTTAGCCTGGATGATTTCTGCAGAAATGCTGTCTTCCTCTCTCATCGTGTCCTGCTGGCATCCTCTTGGCTGACCCCTTGCTCTTCTTACCACATGTAGACTCAGACCCTTCTCCATGCTACAAAGGGACTTCCATCAAAAGGGTAGTAGCACATGGTTCAGCTACTGCCAGGCAATGTTTGTCACATCTTATTTGGTTCACACAGACCTAAACTCACCACTGAGCAATAGTGTCTCTGATGGACATACACACAGCTCTGGCAATTTGAATTGGATGTGCTCACATCATGGACAATACCTGGGAGCTGACTAAAGAAGCCACACTTAACATCCTTCTCAGTTCTCCTGGCCCAAAACTTTCAGTAAGAACTTTAGGTGTCTTAGTACTCAAGGTGCCCTGGGGATGGGCTTCATCCTTGGAGTTGTGGCTGACTAAATGGGAGTGATTCCAGATGCTGCAAGTTCCAGTATTGTACTTTGAGTGGAAGGCTCCAGGTTGCAGGTAAGGCAGAGACTCTTGGACATAGTATTTCAAGCTAGATTGGTTTGAGCCATTCTCGATAGACATACAATTTACCCCCTGCCCAGGAGGCAAGGTCACATCTGTCTGCGAGTCAAGGGCCTGAAACCCAAAGCTAAGTGGGACAAGATGCAAGTCTGGCAAAAGTATGGGTTTTAAGAAGAGTTATTTGCTTATTTTGTTGTGTGATCTTGATAAATATGTGTTAATTTCCTCATTTGTGCAATGAAAAAGGTAATGCTTGGAAACTAAGAGATACTAATGCACAGTAAAGAACCATCCACTCTGTCTCCCTTTTAAGCCCAGGGAATATCAGATGTCATCAGATATGGAAATGGAGGCTTTTCCTCTTCTTCTGTCTCCTCCTGGCCAGTGGCCCAATTGTCTGGTTGGGAAGAAAGCCAGGTGAGTATGATGGGCTTCTTTATAGCTCCCAGGGGTCAGATGAAGGTGATACAACCACAATGCTGGCTAATTATATTAGGAAAGTTTCCCATGGGGTTGTGCAAATCGATTCACAAAAGGGCTGATAGCACCAGTTTCAGTCTGCACTCTTGAGTTCACCTACTCTAAAGCCACAAGATGCAATAATAGCTCATGGTCCTGTCAATGCCCCTGGTTGCCTCCAAAGACTGGAGTCAAAGGAAAGCTATCATGGCCCACAGGCCTAGACACCTGCCTCATCTGCAGACACAAGCCAGTTCGAGGCTTTGTGCATTTCTGTGATGAGAAGACATTCATCCCTTGAAGGTACAAGCAGACAAGCTCTTCCAAGCTCATTAAAACACAAAGCAACTAGGAGAGAGCAAAAGGGCCAGATGAACATCACAATGTGAGAATCCAAGTAGCTCTAAATTAGTTTTCTATATTTAGGGAGAAGCAAAAGAATTATTTGTTTATTTTATTTTATTTTTTTTTTAAATCCAAGAGCTGTTTGACATTTTAATAGTCTAGGAAGAACTAGACTTCCAGAGGGATGGAGCCCAAGATAGCCACTAGAGGGCCACAGTGTCCCAGCAAATCTGCTCCCAGTGTGGCGGCTCAAACATTTGGTTGAATCTAATGTTTAGGGGACTGACTTCTATTCCTGGGACTGCTCACAGTGGGCTCTTAGCATCACACAAGAAAGAAAGAAGTCTCTCTGTTAGCACAGTTAGATAGTCAGTTGATCAATTTATTCACTGGTGACCTATTTCTGCAGGCAAGATATTGTCCTGTCATTAGAGTAAAAGTTAAGGTGAGGATGCGTGCCAATTGTGAGTCTAACGGAATAGAAACTCAGTTGTAGTGCATATTGGTAGGGCTGAAGCTTGGAAGATATGGGCTTAAGCATCTCTTTATTTCTCCATGCTGCTCTGCAAACAAAACCTAGAGAGTATTATATTTGCATTCGAAGGAAGAAGTCATGCTGTCTGAGGAAAGTGAATGTAACTGGAGATAAAAAAGGCAGTTTCAAAATGCTGTACACGTTTCTCATTTTATACATATATACAAAATTTTACATGTGTATACAGGATGAGAGTGAATGAAAATCTAAGGGACCAAAAGGGACTCATCAGAGAAGGGGTAGAGAAAGTGGAAAGCAGAGGTACATGAGGGGAATATGCTAGCATAACAATATATACATGAAAACTTCATTCAAGATAATAAAGAAAGCATAGCTTCTGAGAAACTCCAGCTTAAGAGGAAAATGTACAAAAAAGCACTTAGAAATTCCATTGCCAAAAGACCTTGACTCCCTACTTGTGCCCATAAAGTAATGGAAAGCCTGGCATTTGTGCCTTCGTTTTGCACCTTTCTTCTTTACTCTTGGTCAGCTGCTTGTCTGTCCCAGCATGTACATGTCAATCACTCCAGGAATGTTTAGCTAAAAACTGGTGATACCTAACCTGTCTTATTCCCTTTCTAGGTTAAAGGCACAAAAAAATAACTAAAGTCTCTTGATGCCAGCCTTTTACAGTTCCAGACTCCCGAAAGGTTCCTAAGGGTCTTCAGTCACTGTCTAAAACCTGCATTCACCTTGCATTTAGGAAGAGCAGAACCTCATGGGACAGATCACTCCCCAGATGACAGCAATTACCCATGATGCTAAAGGCAGGAGCAATTCTCTTCTGAAAATCAGTCTATCCCCTAAAACAATAAGGACTTCTTCAGACAATCTTGCAGAGCCCAAATGGAGATACTGGACAACCAGATAAGTCCTTGACCAGGGCTGCTTAATTATTTATAATTCTGGTCACTCTGTTTAATTCTTCATTTATTTAAGCCCAAGGTTCATGTCAAGACCCTTGCTTACTGCTGGAGCCCTTATTGGTGTCCACCTTTGGATTCCTTTGTCTTCTTATAGACCTTAATCCAATACAATTTCCCCATCTCTCTAATATTTTAGGACACTTGATTAAGACTTTAAAGAATGACAGTTACATTTTTTTGTACAGAGAGCTGTCGCCCTGGTTTCCCAACCTACTGATTGGATGCTCTTGTTAAACTCTTATGCATCTTTTGGATATTAGGTTGAAGTTTACATCCTGAAGGCAGCCTCACATCCAAATCTCCAGCTAAAGAATCTCAGAATCATGAGTCTCTCTTCTTTAGTCCTGTTGAAAGATGGCATTTTTGTTGGCTTTTTTTTTTTATTAAGCTCCCTCCAGGAACACTGAAACTAGTCTTGGTTTTGTCTAGAGCCTAGGGCAGTACCTGACACTCAATGGACTCCCTATAAATATTACTTACATGATGGTTGGTTGATTGGTTGGCTGACCTCAGATGTTACCATTACCAGGGTTTTCTGGGGGAATGAGGAGAGAAGAGTTAAAGGCATTAATCTGGAAATTGGTATCCTTGACCACAGCCCAGACAGAATCTAACAAGTGAGGCCCATATGGACCAAAGTAGCAAATCTTTTTAAGGCCATCAGTAGAAAGGAATAACTTTTTCCACAAAGATATTACAGACAAATTATATATGCAATGTATGCTTATAGGGAAGGATCTATAAAGTTTTAAAAATTAAAAAAAGAAAGCAGAGAAAAGTAAGTGTACATGTAATACTCAGGAACTTTAAACTATTTTTTTCTGATATTGGCCTAGTGCATGTATGTGTATGTAGAAACTGATATATAGCCAGTTTCAGATCTTGCCTTTTATGAGAACATTTAACTTTGGATGCTAAACACTGCTTATTTTTTTTTATTAAACTCTTTATTCATCATAATTTTAAATACATTTAGAATATTCCCCTGTGCAGTCAGAATTTTATTTTCTTCCAGGATAGAGCATAAAGCTTGATATGAATTTTAACCCTCTTGATTTTTGAGGACATCCTAAGGTCTAAAGAAAATGGCAATAAGTATGAGGTATACTACAGAGTTCCCAAGCCGTTTTTAATGGAATGCCCACTTCTGTTCACTGACTTGGCCTACCCAAGTATTAGTTCTAGCTTAGTGAAAGCTCTCTATGGCTGCTCTCTCACTTTAGCCCTCAGTACCTCTCTTTTCTTGTCTTTCCAGCATAGCAGACACTATTCAAGTCCTGCCTATAAACTTTCAAAGTTCGGAATTCTTGTGTGTGCCAATAACTTCTTACTTCAAGCACCTAGACTTCTCTGACATTAAGAATGTGTTCACTCATGAGTGGGGCAGGTAGGAGAACCAATGTGTAGATGTCCCAAGAAAGAGGTGTCAGCTGATGATAAATAAGTTAGTGGAAGTGTCCCAGCTCCTAATCACACAGAAAGAACAATTCGGAAGCATATTCTATCTAGAGCTTCCACACAACTGAGTGCCAGCGACCCCCAGGCCTGGCTTGCTCACTGTATCTGTAGCTTTGCTTTTTCCTCCCTTTTCCATACTCTCCTTCTTGTTTCTTGAGATCGCCTCCACCAAAAGCTATTTGGTCTCTAATCTTTGCTTAAATTCCTGCTTCTGGGAAGCAATCTAAGCAGCCCCCTCCTTCTCTTCCTGCCCTTGTTAAGTATGAGTTCTAGCATTCTCTGACTGAGATGTCCCCCTTTCTCTTGTTTTGTCTAATGTAGCATGTGAAAAGTCTATGAAGCAACATATTTTGAGTTACAGGGTAAAAATGCAAAGCTATGACAGATTCTCTGCTGCTTTTTTCCTTTTTTAATCAGAACTTCTGATAGGCATGCTCCCAAGAGGGAATGAATTATACAGTTTCTAGCATTGTTGGAGGTGACTTTGAGTTGTTCTCTCTGTCCTCTGTCCAGGCTTTTGCTTTGCAATAGAAGGCAACCCTAGCAGAGCTATTTGTGTCGCTGGCACTTAATTAGGTTTCCAGACATACCCACAGGCATGGGTGTGATATTGGCCAGGTTATTAAGCAAGCCCATATTCATTTTGTAGTTACTATAGGCATGGTGCAAGGTGAGTGAAAACAAGGTTCCACCAGAGATTCTATAGGAACTGTTAAAACATTGTTATCATAAGAAGACAAACATAATATACATGAACTCAAACAGGGTTACATGTAATATGTCAGTTATGGGGGAAAACATAGACCAAAATAAATAATTGACACCAAGAATTCAGAGAAAGTAGTTTTTGATGAAGTCTGAAAAGATTTGGTGGTAGGGGCTAAGAACGGTGGGTGGATTTCATTCTGTCAATTAAGTCAAAACAGAGAAGACAGAGTACGTGTAAGCTTCCCCAACCTTAATTTCTAAGAAACTTTTACTTGGTGTTTAGATCACAGCTTTATTTCCTTCCATGGCCCCCAAGTAAGACCCCTTTCAATTTCCATCTACTTCAGATCTTCCAATGCCCAGTAGGAAAACACTATCTTTATCTGATGCAAACAGCCTGGGCTAGTCCCAACTCATACTGTAAAATAAGCATATGTACAAGAATTTCTTTAATTTTCAATACCAGAACACTCTAAGAATAAGAGAAAATATGCATTGATGAATCACAAGTATAAGAGACAGGAGGTAAGCATTGTCAACCCTGATGATAATCTATGCAGTCATCACAAGATTCAGACCTTTAAATCTCTATTCTGCCTTTCAAAAACTGTTGGATTCTCTATATCATGCCATCTGACTTCTGGGTTCAGGATGGCTATAGTAGACTTCTTTTTTTTTGAAGAAAAAGATAGAAGAAGGGCCATAACAGATGTCCCCTTTCTTCTTACTAAGACAACAAATTTGTCCCTAGAGTCCCTTCCAAAACTGTGTGTAAGCATTATGGGTTAGAAATGAATCATGAGACACCCACACTTCACTATGGAAATAGTCAATGAAGATCATATAGGATATTTTTCAGATTCTGAATTTAAAGGAAGGTGGAGCAGAGAATGGTTTAAAGCAAAGGCCCTACCATTGCCAGGATCTCCACCCAAAAAGGCCTACGGCTAGGCTTGCTCACTTGGTAACTTCCATGCATCATGTAAAAAATTACATAGAATATATAAAATTGAAAGAGTTGCTTACTCATAGTTTTGACCACAACTGCTTTCCTGTCACTGTGTTTCAGTTTATAGAGAACTTGGAACAAAAGCCAACAAACATGCACAGTCAGCTGTGTCTCCCGTAAGTCTGGGCTCTCAGACAAGTCTTTCTCTGGATGCCAATGGCCAAGTCTACTAGAGGTAAAGTATACTCTCCTTTGTCATTATCTTTCCTGAGTGGATCTGGGACTAAAAATGCGTGATTATGTGTGCTATATCAGAAACACGGCTGTATATGTTTAGTGCTTTCTAAAATGTCAGAAATTCATTTAATAAACAACAAATCAATAAGCTATGTGGATTTTGTTGGCTGCAATTTTCAAAGTACTCCTGCTTTTTGGTAGCTCACTGTTAGCAAACTCAGATCTTTATATTCTAATTTTAGTTACTAATATTAACTCTCAGATCAAAGAACACAGAACACAGAACACATAGTAATTACTTTTATTTATTTGCATATGTATGGGCTCTATTATGGCTATTTAGCTCATGTAAGACCTAAAGGATATTTCAAAGAGCTAAAGGGGTCATACTAGTAGCAAAGGTAGAGAGCTTTTATTGATGCAGGCAGCCACTGCAATGGATGGACAAACTATTGAGGAAGCCAGTTGGAAAGCTGCTGAGAGGATAGAACTTAGCTATGGGAGGTAAAGGGACTCAGGTTTGAATGAGGACTCAGAGTTATACCAAGTGCAGAGGTGAGGTGCAGCACCAGGTCTAGACAGATGAAATGGATGAATGGCAGGTGGAGTAATGGATGAACTCACAGCAAGTTATGCCAGCATTTGGTCTGAAGCTGAGCTGAAGCCTCAGGAATAGTTGTGGGTTCTCTGCTTGTTGGTGCCTTGCCATGCACACAAAACAATCAAGTGACACATTATTGGGTATCTTAGTTCATTGCTAGGAAGAGATACCATGACCAAGAGGATCATAACCATTGCAGTATTTGGTATCTTTTTCTTTCTGGTGCACAAGTGAAAGAGTTACAAGGTTTTATGATCTTGGTGTGTTTAATAAGTTTCAAGTTTGTAGAAATTAGGTCTGTTTCTTTCTCTCAACACCATGCTCTCAGAAATAAGATTTAGACTCAAAATATATTTACAAATACCTTGGGCATGTAGCTAGCCCTTTCCCTTATTAGGTCATAACTTAAATTATTTTAATTTATCTTCTGCCACGTAGCTGATTATCTGTGCTTATCAGATACCATGAGTCCAACTTATCATATTTTCCCAGACAGACCTCCCATGTGTACCCTGGCTCTTTCCTAGAATTCTTTCTGCCTCCCAGATGTCCCACCTTCTATTCTACCCTTTCCTATAGTCAATAGGTTTTTTAATTGCCAGATAATACATCCACACAATACACAAGACACTATACAAGTCTGGTTTGACTGATATGGTTTTAGTATATGCATGTTTACGTATGATCACTATCTACTTTGGGAAATTTATAGGGTGGTGTTTATCATCAGGTTGTGCCTGTGGGTTTATTTAGATGAAAAGTGGTATCCACAGACACAATGAGATGCAGAATCACCTGCTTATACATTTGCATTTAAAGTGGAGTCAAATGCTCCCAAGTTTAGGGAAAAACCATTTTATATGATACAGAGTTGTTTAGAACAGGACACAACCTGATCTTAGTTAATATTAAAAACTAACCCTAATTTAGAACTAGCCTTGTTACATCACAGATGCTGCCTTTCCTCATTAGAAATTTCATTAGCTGTGGCCAAGTCGTCAGCATCTTTTCACTCCTGGCTGACATGTTAATCGTCAACTGTCACAATGATGCTGTATCACAACTACCCAAAATCTCAATGACATGCAATAAGCATTTATTTTTGTGCTCATGCATTTGCTGTATGGCTAGTTAATATTCTAGAGGACTGAGATTCTTCCAGAACAAAAGAATAATGTAGCAGAAATGCAGGAGAGGCAAGCACAAATACAGGAGATCAGTCTCTTACTTACATACGTAGAGCTGGCAGATTGCAATTTTGTCCATATGGCCAAAGCAAGCTGTAGAGGACCAAAGCAAGATTTCCAGCTAAACAAACAGTAATGCTATTGAGGAAGAGTGTAATGTGGGGCTAAGGGTGAAACGGGAATCATTCCTTGATTAGCTGAGTAAGTGAGTTGGAGATAGATCATGTGAATCTGGGTTAGGGCTGGGATGGAATGTGTTTACCTTTAGGTAGTAAGTGCACCTAGCCAAGCAGAAGCTATTTAACAACATAACTGTAGTTTTAGACTAGTTCTTTTGGGGAAGTAGAGCACATTGTAACTGAAGTCACCTTTTATGGACAAGCTGTTTCTTTTTCTTGACTGAAACACCAAAGGGAATCAAAAGACTAGTCCTCCCAGAACACATCCACTTGCTATTTTCTAGAGCAGGTAGGCAATTATAATCCTCAATATTATTCTGTGTCTGGGAGTCTCTGTACCCCCAGTAGGAATTGAATTCTGCTTTTTCTACCAGAGGCATTCAGAGATGTGACCTTTATTTTCAAGGAGACTTTCCTCAGCAAAACTCTACAAGCTATAATTATGACCCCAGGTAATGTTATTAAGTCAAATGTTGTGACACCAAGAGTATGGTGGAGACAGAGGTGATTCCTCATGATAGCCATAATGCCCAGACTGCTCCTTCATCATTAGCTGAAGCTTCCTTGACAGGAGATTCTTGGCGTTATTTAACCACATTTTTGCAGCATACTCACAAAGGGGAATTACAATACAGGTAAGCCATATTTAAGGACATGTGTGTCTCTTGGTAGGGAGCATATATATGTAATTTTACACTTAAAATAAGATTTATTCATTCAATAAGTAGTGTCAGTGGTATCTCTGCTCTCTAGAAGCCACCATGACAGGAAGAAATATACGTGAAATCAATTGAGACATCACTCAATCCTTTGAGCAAAGAATATAATATTTTGTTTTGCATATTTATTTGGTGTTTCTTTAACACTGTCATTTGCAAGAATATACTGCCAGCATGTCCTCAATTTTAAATTAATTTAATCTTCATGGTGAAAGTATGATGAAGGGCCTACTTTTTACAGGTATATAATTTGAAGCCCAGATACTCAGGCTAGGCAGTCTTAAAAAGGTATGGATTCTCACATGACTAACAATGGAAAGAGGAGATGGGGTTCTTGGCACTTACTTAATAGATGATCTGAATTAAGTACTTGTGTCTGAGGAAACAACTAGCCACACATAGGAAAAATTTTTTTCCCACAATTTTTTTGCCATAGGAAAAATCTCTCCTTCCCAGTATCCATGTTTTTTTTTCTTCTCTTAGCAACAGAAACCTGATTTTCTTTTGTTAGAATGACTCTCTTCCACCAAATACACATGCTCTGAATGGAAAAACCCAAGCCTGCATCGCTGAAAATGGCAAGTGGGTCAAGCCTAGGGATCAGTTGCATAATGAACTATAATGTGACCTGCCGTGGTGTGGTTTATTTTGGCTCATGTCAAGATCAAAGAGCCATATCTGGTAATATTCTTTTTGCTGATAGAGCTCAGAGGTTCTTCCAGATATGGCATGCTAGATATATGGCATGCTAGATATATGGCATGCTAGATATGTGGTCATTTTCTTCCTGTAAAGACATTTAGTGATAGCTATCTTTAAACCTAATAACTTCTCAAAACATCCTACGTCTAAACACCAAAATCAAATTAACTTTCCATATTCTACCTTATCCTACAAGTTAAATTTCAGCTACAGCCCAAGCAGAAGCTAATAATCATAATTCTGGGATTTTGGCTGAAGCCTTTATGAATGTAATATATTCTTTCTGTAGCAATGTAAAGGACAGAGCATAAGGTTGCAATAACCGCTGGCATACATCTTTTAATGTTAGGAAAATTCTTAGATTCAAAGTAATAAAATGGCTGATAGTGTTAAGAGATTAACACACACACACACACACACACACACATATATGCACACACACACACAGAGGCTGAAGAGATTTCTCAGCAGATACAGTATGTTGTGCTGCTTTTCCAGAGTACCTGAGTTTTGCACCCAGCACTAACACTGGGTGGCTCACAACTGTCATTAACTCCATCTCCAGAAATCTAATGTCCTTTTCTGTTTTTGACTGCCACATGAATATGAGGAATCTGTACACATAAACACATATATACACAAATAATAATAAAATATACTTTAAATTGTCAAAGTCAATCTGAATCCAGCTTCCACCATTTATAAAAAAAAGAGTCTAATTTGAAACTTCATAAGGTCAGGTCACAGCTCCTGCCCAGTGGCCTCCATGCTTTCTATTCAAGAGATCTTGGACAGAGGGGTAGATTGTTTCTCTGATGTTCCCATGAACCATCACTAATAAAGCTTTTCTCTTTCTCTAGCCATTTTACTTCTTTATACTGTCAACAATGATAAAGAAATAAGTGCTTTTCACCGAAAAGCTTCCAACCAGTTCTGTTGATGTTAAAACTGATTACATAGAAGACTACAATTACAAAGCTATTCATGGTTGAAACCATCTCACATGTTCTTATCATTATAGAGCTGTTCCAAGAGCTTTCCAGTGTTGTGACCATAGGCCTCAGGTGTCTACCAAGCTCATTGAGACTGCTGTGAATCATAAATTTTTGTTGGTGTTTTTGTTTTGTTTTGCTTTGTTTCATTTTGTTTTGAGACAGGGTCTATCTATCTATATAGCCTAGGGAAGCCTTAGACTCTGAATATTCTCTGTTTAGCTTCTCAAGTACTGAGATGAATTTTGATTCTATCTTAAGTTCTAAAAAAGTATGTGCTTGGAACAACTTTAGTATGTAGTATGTAATAAGATCACTTGCTCTGTAAGCATGAAGCCCAATTTAGAGGCCCCAGCACCCATGTAAAAAGCTGGACATGGCCATGTATACCTGGAAGCCTAGCTTTGGGGAACAAAGACAAGTATATCTGGAATGCTTCTTGACCAGCCTAGGCAAAATGTTTAGTTTCTAATCCAATTAGGGACCATGCCTATATGAAATTCAGAGGAGATTGATAGAGGAAGATCATCTATGACTGTGTGCCACACGTATACACTCCTTCTGTCTCCCTTCCACTTCCTCTTTCTACACACACACACACACACACACACACACACACACACACAAACAGATTTTGGAGTACTTTTGGCATTAGATTTTCAGAGTAGGATGTTCAAGTTAATATTTTTTAAAATTAATGTGTTACCTTTTGATTATTTAATGTGACTTACATGATATTCATAATGAACAATATTAGCTTCGGGTTTCTGTATAACCCATGATTTTCTATATTTAGAATAACCTAATCATGAGCTTTGATTACATTTCTTGTCATTATTTGATGTTTCTGCAATACTTTTGCTTGTTCTCTTATTCTGTTTTCTTTCTAACTTAAGTGTACAAAGCACGGGTTTCTGACATTAGTAAGAGACCACAGCAAACTTCCTAATCCTCTGTCTCTTACAGTGTTTGCTCTGACTTTAATGTTACCTCTGTCTTTGTTACAGAAGTTGTTTTATATCCATTTGAACTGGACTGAAGAGTTTGAGTTTTGATTGTGGTTTTCTGTAACAACCTCCCTCTGTTGCAAAGAGAAGCTTCCTTCAGGAGCTACAGCCATAAAGTCTGGCCAGTGTGACTGCCTAAACATGGGGTGAACAAGAATAACTCCAATAGGCATGCCAAGATAGATAGGGGAAAGACCACAAAGCCTGACCCTACCTGAAAAATATATGTCACTAAAGAATACTAAGAGCTAGACAAATAGTCTTCCCCAGGGAAGAATGCACCAGTTGGTTATCCAATACCAAGTATTCAGCCCTGAAAACCTCCATACAAACAACATTATCAGACTGAGCAGCGTGCATTTGGGAATTCGTACATACATACAAATGCATAATGCACGTAAGAACAATTAAAGGGGAAAAAGAGGCCATGAATTTCAAAGAGAAGTAAAGAGTGGTACATGGGAAGGTTTATTGGGAGAAAAAGCAGAGAAGGAATGATGTAATGAATTGTGTTACACTCTCAAAAATCAATAAAAGGAAAGAGATGTGGAACAAAACATGAGTTTCTTTAAAAAAAAAAAAAGGGAACGTGTTCCTTTTCATGATGCAAAATATAAAGTACCAGATATCTTTCTATATTGCATATAACTGTGATGCTGTCCTTTAAAATACTTGTATTCTGATATTTATGTTAAAATAACTTGGGAAGTTTGTAAATACTTTCTTTTGCTTCATTTCTCATAGCTTTCTAAGATCTTTGCTGAGATTCCCCTTTACTCCATAATCTACTTGTCCAGAGACCTGCAAATGCAGCTCCAGCTCATGGACAAATGAGCTTTAAAGTCCACTTGCACACTCAACCCTAAGATGACCTGCCACCTGGCCACTCCAATCCAGTGTGTCCTCCTCACATGCTAAGAATAACCTTCAGAATTTTTAAAGTCATTTAAGGTCTTTTGACACAACGAAACAACTGCTGAATGAAGATTTGATCACACCAGCAGGTTGGAAATTTGAAGCTTTTAAAAGGACTTAATCATAACTCCATAGTACACTCCCAGAAACAAACAGAGGGCGTTTTCCTGTTACTCTGAGGTATCGTCTGCACTTCTCTCTGTAATCAGCTGCATTATAAATGGCTCATCTATAACATGCATTTCTCAGACTTGCAAGTCCTTTGGCTTGTTTTATGGAGAAGGAACAGCAAGTGAAAGGAAATAACAGGGAGACAGGAAGAAGCCAAGAGTTACAGCCTCTCGTTTTTAGCATGCATCTTTACAGGTGGTGGCTTTGTGTCTCCTGTCCTTCAGAGTGTATAAAATACATTTTGTCCTATGACATTATGTCTTACATTGTAGAAAGAGCACACAGTCATACAAAAATTAGTTATTAATCTGCATATAGCATTTTAAAATCAGTTATAAGGACCCATGCTGAACTACAGTTATGGACGATGAAAGGGTTTAGGGGCTACAGGGTCGGACTTCATATCTATGTAATGAATTAATATTGTACTCCCTTCCAAAGCAGAACAGAAGATCATAAGGCAAAATGTTGGTGGCTGCTAATTTTAGATTACGGAAAATAAGGCAAAAGGAACAGTAGCCACAAACTTCACTACAGTACTTTTTAAAATTACAGTTTCTTTCAGGAAGTATTTGATTATTATAACTGTATTATTTATTTGTTGTTGCTAGATCAAATTGCTGTAAACTTAGCCCAAAATTATGTAAGCTACCTTTTATTTCCCAGCTTTGGAGGTTGGAGCCTGGGATGGGTCTACATTGGGCTAAAATGCAGGTGTCAGCAGGCCAAATGTTTTTTTCTGAGGACTCCAAAAAACAAAACTAGCTTCTTGTCTTTTTTTTCCAGCTTTCTAAAGTTACTTACATTCCTACACGTGTGGATCTGCCCTGCATACCTTTAGAGCCATAACTGAGGCATATCTACAAAGCTCATTTACAATGTAAGATACCATACACCTCATTTCCTGGAGTTAGGATCTACACTCTGACAAAGTCATGATTCTGCTGATCACAACAACTTAAAGTAAGAGGACTTCAACAAATTAAAAGGAAAGCTTGCAAATTCCTTCTTCATTTAACATGTCCTATTTTGAAAATTCAGAGCCCCAAGGACTGATTGTGCATAACTAAGCCATACATTTTTCCAGTTGAAGACAATCAACTATTTTATGTCCATATGGATGGTTTTCATCAGAATATCAGGACAGCCCTGTCTCAAAAAACAAACAAACAGAATATCAGGATGATCACAGACTAAGTTAGGACAAAGCTTTCTTTTGGATTTCCATCAATGAAGAGACAAACATCATTTGCTCTGTTGTTGCTCAACTCACCAAATCACTTTGTCTACAATGACAAGTTACCACTGGTCTGATATTTTATATCTTGCATTGGTCCTGGTGTGTCTGCTGAAAACAAGTCAATTTCTTGTGAACTAGAATTTTGCTAGCCTTGTTAATTGTCTGAAAAGTGGGTCTTAGAACTACTTATTTAGAAAACACTAGTGTTCATTGGACTATGATTAATAAGCTTACTTTCTCAAGTAGATTAATTTTTTTTTAAACAAAGAGGTAATGGAATTCAGAAACTCCCAAAGAGACCACAAGTAGATATTTAATTAAGCAAGCAAATTCAAGCAAGAACTTGGCACAGCACCATGCAAACAGTCCTTGTCAATCTGTTCACATGTCATTGAGCAATTGTGTTACTCCAGCGACCAACAGAAAGATGTATTAAATGTTCAAGAGCTGGAATTATGTAACCAGCGCCCAGCAATGTGCTACTGCCTTTCCAATTATCAGAGGGTGAATGCTAATTCCCATTACTCTCCTGGCATTTGGATAGTTTTTGTTTTCTTCATCTCTGTATAGGTATTTTACCAGATAGAATTTGTTCCAATATTCAAAAAAGTGAGACATTTCTCTAATTTCAAAGTTCAAATCAAAATCAGCAAAATAACCTTAGCAGTCATTATGTGTGTGTGTGAGTGTGTGTGTGTGTGTGTGTGTGTGTGTGTGTGTGTTTGGGAGTGATTTCCTCTTGCCTTTCATATTAATGAACCCCAAGATCCTTGGGAATGTGGCTTTTGGGTTGCCCAGGAATAGATGGCTCATCTCAACTTGTGAGCTGTGGGCAGAAGCTGTGCTGTTAGCACGTGCCTTTCTAGATCCTTGTGTGAGTGGACTTCAAAGATGCCCCCTAGAATACAGGGGTCTTCATTTGCTTTCACTTTGGAAAATCTGCTGACATTAGAAGATGGGACCCTTTAGAAATCCAGCTGAGTTCTTTGCTAGATTTCTCTGTAAAGGGAGTGTTTAAAATCACTTTTCAGGGCTGGAGAGATGGTTTTGAGGTTAAGAGCAATGTCTGCTCTTCTAGAGGTCCTAGGCTCAATCCCAGCAACCACACAACCATATGGTGGCTCATAACCTTTTATAATGGGATCTGGTACCCTCTTCTGAACTTCAGACAGAATACTATGCATAATAAATAAATAAATCTTTTAAAAAATAAACAAAAATACTTTTAAAAAAAAAATCACCTTTCATCTATTCCTTAAGTCTCTTGATGGATGTTTTCTCAGTTCAGGTTCATTTAAAAGCAGATCTTGAGACAAGGATTAAAATTTAATTAATTAATTTGGGAGCTAATCCCAGGAAACATCAGCAGAATAGAATGGAAGCAAGATGAAGAAAAGGCAATCTCCCCATGTACACTATAGTATAAAATTCTACTGTGGGCATTATAGGATCTCAATCCTGCTGGAAAATTCTGGGAGGCTGTGGAGAACACTCAGAATTAACCAGTAGTTCAGGTTGGGGAGGGCAAGAAGTTTTCTGCTGGTTGGGAGAAAGCTGCCTGGCCCAGGGAAACTCAAGAAGCTGGAGGTAAAGCAAACCTGCCCTACAGTGCTACAGTCTGGGCTCAGTGATGCAAGGATTTCTCATTAGTCTGGAAGTGAGACACCAAAAGAAGCTCCTGGAAGTGAATATGTATTAGATAGGCACATCTTATATGTGCAGAACCGTACCATGTGCTATCAGGGAAACAGTGGCAATTGAAGACATTGCTTCTCCCTGACTCAGGGGAGCTTGAAGTCTTAGGAAAGTGACCCTTGTTTTACCTTGCAACAGTAGGCAAAGGGACAAAATAGAATAGAATAGGATGATGAGACATTCATTACAGGAGGTCTGGAATTGTTGGGCAAAGCTTCATAGAGAAGATAGGAAGTAAAGGAAGGATAAGATTTGCAGAGTCAGAGCCACACTCTGAGGAAGGTTAAGAAAAGACATGGAGCATGATTGTAGACATCAATGATGCTCATGAGAATTGAGTTGACAGAATACACTCAAGTGGATGGGGAATCCACACATGTTATGATGAGGCAGGGCTAACACTGAAGCTCTTAAAGGCAAAATGGAAAGGTTTGGCTCACAGTTTTCCTAGAGATTTAAGTCAAGGGCTGGAGTCGATAATTCCCTTTGGAAAAATAATCCACCCATAGCCATGTTATAGCTCAAGAACTGGGTTACTCCTGGAAGGGGTTCTTTCTTCCTGGGTTACACATGAGTGGGACAAGACAAATACCAGGCATCAAATAGTCTCATGGACTTTAGATTTTTACATTCTATCATATTGCCCTCAGACACTAAGAGGTTGAATAAGTTCCTTTAGTGTAACGCCAGGACAAGGATTTCTTTCCTTTGTAAGCCACAGCCATGGGCAGATATTACTGTACTGTACAGTAATGCTTAGTAATGCTGGACTGCAGCAAGAAAGATTAGTTCAAGTGAGAAATGCAAAGAAAAGAAATCATATAGCTTGAGTAAGCTAAGTATGGCTTTAGAGTTCCTTACTCAGGGTACATTTCTGGCAGTTTAGTTTTCTGTAAACTTTCAACTCAACGACCCTTCACTAAGACAACACACAGTTGCTAATTGTATATTCCTTCCCTGGTTTCCATGCTCACATAGCTAGTCCTAGGTATTTATGTCAACACATGTGGTCACCATGACCAGAATCATGTCCAGACAGTTACTGAAGAAGGATCCCAGTGAGACAGTAAAAGAGTGTGAGAAGTGGAGGGGTCAGGAAAGGGAAGAAAGCCTGGCACAGGTAAATTCCAGCTGTGTCCATGGAGTGGGCGATGGTGTTTTATGGTGTCCTGCTCATGGTTGCTTTAGTAAGCATGGCAAGGGAACTGGGTATGTTCATTCTGTCTTACTGGAAATATCTAAGCAAGTTAGGCTTGAAACACTGACCTCTGGGAAAAGAGCTCCACCCAAAAGGAAATTGACTACCAACAAAGGCAATGACATCCGTGTGCCCCTTTGCCACAAGACAACACTCAACAGCACAAACATGGCTGTTCCCCTTCTGTAACTGTTTCCTCATGTCCTGCAGAACTTCCTGGGTTTTTTTTTTTGTTGTTGTTGTTTTTAAAAAACTGCTAAAGGAATGTGATAAGAACCTGGCAGGAACCCAGTTTAGACTCAACAGCTTTGATACTAGAAAGAGAAAGTAAATATCACACCTAAAGTTGGTGAGACTATTGTTTCTCTTCTCCCTCCAAAGGAGTGTTTGCTCTTTTAAGAACTAAGAACTCACTATTTAAAGTCTAAGTGTTATGTTGCCAAGAAAGAGTTGGACATTTATTTACTCATGGTAGTTAATTTTTACATAATGCCCCTGACCTCTGTTTAGTTCATAAAAAAATGTGGTTCACCATCCACAGGGTTTGTGGGTCTTGAATCCCTAAGTGATAAAATACTGAGATATTTTTATATGAGGAAAGGATATGCTACATAATATCATTTCAATTTAAAATATGTAACAAGAACCCACAAAACAACTCAGAAGGTAAAGGAGTTTTCCACTAAGCCTGAATACACACAAGCAAACACACACACACTAAATAAATAAATAAAGTAATAAAACACTTAAAATATGCATCCTAGTAAAATATTATTATGAGTTTACTTCTCAAAAAATTTGGTGTTCATAAAGTTTGTATATATATTTTCTATATTATATATAACATTGGAATTTACTAAGAGCAGCAGTTCAGGAGTTGGATGGAAGGTGGCTTCCATTAAACATCGTCCAGCTTTGTAAAATGTGCCACGGCTACACCAAGACCTGACATCAGTGCACAGGAAGTCATCCATTCTCAGGAGGCTCTGGGAGCATACACCTCATCAGCAAGTCCCTATGGATAACCTTTAACTGCAGCTGTTCTTGCTGCATTACCATCATCTGTCATAGCTCAGATTCATCTTAACTTAGGTCCTTTTATGTTTGCCTGATTTGCCTCTATGAAACAATGCTAACAGGTTTCTCTAGACAAAGACAGGGTTGCAAGATATTCATTAGGAGATGGTTTAGGAGAAGAGCCATTAACAGGGTATGCCAGTGAATAGAATGGCTGCTGTAGGTAGCCTGGATTCAGAGTTTTGGAAACTTTGAGGTTACTTGGCTTGTTCTCATACCTCAAGATTGCCCCAATCAAGAGGTGGGGACTGCAGGCACTTAGCCAACATTTTCCATATGATGTTAGTTGCAGACTGCTTTGTTGGGGATTTCTTGTGGGGTTTAAGGGGAGATAATCAGAAGAGAATGTTAACAGGACTTGGCCAACATACATACAAATGCTCTGACAGCATCTGCTATGGCCAAATATTTCTGTAATCAGGATTCAGAAACTAGAGTCATCTAATCTCTTGACTTTAAAATGTGTGTGTTGCATTTCAATGCTGCGCATAAGTCGAGATTTCTAAGTAGTTGGAGAAAATCTTACATAAGATGCAAAACCTAGATGAAGGGGAGAAGACAGCCATATGAAAAATGAACGGAGAGATGTTTTCAAGTCTACTGCATGTTTTTGCCTGTTTAAATTCTAAGTTTAAAACAAGATTTAAATCTCGGATTGCTTGGGAATTGATTCTTGGCAATCACATTCTCATTCAGAATAAAATTGCTTAGCCCCATCCTGCGGTCTGCATTTTCCATTTGGTAGCATTTCACTTTTCATGCCTCTCTCATCCAGTCAGTTTGTGTCCACCCATTAGTCACATTCCTCAGTTGCCAGCTGAGCTGTTTGACAGTTCCCATCCTCCATGCTAGGATTTGCTAATTCCTTCCCAAGTTACTTGGAAAATGTAGTCTCTGAGGTGGGTAATATCCTTTGTGACCCAGGAAACCTCAGTTGCATCTATAAGGGGAACCTTTGGATTTCTAGAACTGGACTTAGGTCCATCTGGCTACAAAGACCACCCACCTGGTCTATCCTCTCTCCAAGTCTTCATCTTCTCCAATTACACCGTATTATAAAGATTATAAAGAGGGTACACAAGCTGGAGCTGCTGCATCTTAGACAAAGGCCTTAAGTCACAGATCTGGTTTCCTTACTATGGAGCCAGTCTCATCATCAAGTTGTTCATTTCATTATTCCACATTCTGTCTGTCTATCTATCTATTTATCTATGTGTTCTACATATCCACATGTGTACACAAGTGTGTATGATGTTTGTGCACATGTATACATACATGTGGAGGCCACAGGTACACATCAAGTATCTTCCTCAACCACTCTCAACCTTATATTTAAGACAAGGTCTCTTACTGGACCTGGACTCACTCACTCATCCTGACTACTTGGGAGAATCCTGGTGATTCTCTGTCTCCATTTCCACAACTCTGGGGTAGATGTTGCTACCCCTGGATTTTTCCATGAAATTCCTGAAGATCTTAGACTTCATGTTACTAACAGAGCCTCTCTGCCACATCATTGAAGGTACACAGCCTTTCTCTTGAACAATTTCGAGAAAAAAAAATACTAAAAACATTAGGCAATTATGAAGCCAACTCAGCTCAAGTCAAAGAATCCTGATCTTATAAAGAGGGAAACATCATCTCCCACTTGCAATTCCTTTGGATGTTTTCCTCATTCCTACTCGCCAACAGTGACATCTGTCTTCCTTAAGGGTTCACTTGCCATGTCTGACTTTTGAAAGAATAATTTTCTCCTGCAGGTACCTTGTTATTGTCATCTTCTTTGCACCTCGGTGTTTCTGTATCTTAGATATTTGCACAATTTCTATTTCTTTGGTGGAACCTCTTACATAAAATGAAAGGCTATTTTCTTTAAATACAATGTGTATAGACACCAGTACTTGGTTTGCAATATTACATTTCTATAACCCTTCACAAGTAATTTATTTCTTGTATATCAACCAACCAAATATGGCTCTCCACAAAGGTCAATTAAATAATGTGTTTAAATTATTGTGTTTTAAGATTACCTAGTAAAGCCAGAAAAATCTCAAAATGGGTGTTAAAAGATTACAAGCATTAGATTTTCTTATCTTGTACTTGAAAAGTTGTATCTACTTAGTTGAATTTCTTTACACCCAAGCATATATTCATAGTTGCAGCAGAAAGAAGGAAAAATTTAAAAGGAATCCTGAAAGCTTTAAATCAGTATTTTCATCTTTATATGACTCTTACTTAAGCTTGTATATGTAATGGTCTTCCAGCCAGTAATTTATATACTTATTTGTTGAGTGTATTCAATGTCAGCAAACTCACAAGGAAATTCAAAAGAGTCTGAGAAAGTTCTACTTGTTAAGCATGTGGTATTCAGAAGATAAAAGATTCGTTGTGGAAGGTCATAAATGCTGTAAATATGTGCATAGCCCTCCATGTTGTCCGTCTCAATAAAAGGAGACTATGCAAATAAACCTGTTAGGAATCAAAAGGAAAAGGAAACCAATAGGTTGAACCTCATCATCCCTTGGCATCGGTTAAGTTCTAATCCAGCTCATCTTCTTACCTAAAGTGTCTGTTTTAGTAACCATCTCAGTGACAGGCTACAAATGACTAAGACATGCAAATTCTATTGCCCAGAATAGATCATTCTCTTTTCTGTTTGTACCTCAGAGAAACTTCCATGTCCAGAAAAATAATTATCTAGTTATTTGGCACCAGACAATTGGCCAATAAGGCTCTTAGAAGTGAAGACCCTGAGCCCTGTGCTCTCACTGTGATGTAGCACAGGCTCCTGTTTCCTCACTGCAAATACAGTGTTTCGGGTCTTTCAGTGGTACCTTTGGAGGATAATCCAAAAAAAAAAAAAAATTGTATTTTTAAAATCTCACACCGAAAGACTGAAAACAGGTATTGAGGGATATATTAAGATATTGTCTTCCTAATAACTTGACATGTGACCCATCACCTAAGATAATTCTCCAGGTGGTTTGTGGGACATAAGGAATATTCTACATCTCCCTGATAGCCTTAGCATGATGAGGTTACCACAGCTTCCGATTCATTTAGACCCTCTCTGCTTCTCACTGGATGAGTGCCCTGGCTTGGTCTCTTCACTAGCATGAGCCTTGTCAAATGTTCTTTTCTTCCTCCCACCAGAGAGAACTCACTAACCTACTCTTCTTTCTTCTTTCTTCCCTTTGTCCTGCTGGTTTCTTCTCTCTCTCTCTCTCTCTCTCTCTCTCTCTCTCTCTCTCTCTCTCT
>JADRCH010000870.1:0-19981 GCA_019843965.1 Rhynchomys soricoides | reverse complement strand
CTCTCTCTCTCTCTCTCTCTCTCTCTCTCTCTCTCTCTCTCTCTCTCCTTTTATCCTTTCATTGGGTGGTCTCATTATATACCAGAAGTTGGACTTGAATTAAAGACCCCCCTTTCACAGCTTCCTGAGTGCTGGAATTACAGGTGTGTTCCTCTGCACTCAGCCCAAGCCCTCTTTTATAAGTGTGTCCTGGCTGGTTTTGTGTCAACTTGACACAAGCTGGAGTTATCGCAGAGAAAGGAGCTTCAGTAGAGGAAATGCTTCCATGAGATCCAGCTGTAAGGCTGAGCAAGCCAGGGGAAGCAAGCCAGTAAGAAACATCCTTCCATGGCCTCTGAATCAGCTCCTGCTTCCTAACCTGCTTGAGTTCCAGTCCTGATCTCCTTTGGTGGTGAACAGCAATTGGAAGTGTAAGCTGAATAAACCCTTTCCTCCCCAACTTGCATCTTGGCCATGATGCTTTGTTCAGGAATAGAAACCCTAAGACAAAGTGCATACTTAACTATGTCATTGCTGCTTCATTCTTCATAATGTTTGGGTTTCTTAGTAGGTAATGAAAGCCTGCTTCAATGTCTCTGTTTCATAGTTCACACTAATATTCTTCCGTCATGCCGAATAACACTTGAGTTTGGACTATTTTCTGGGTGGAGGCTCATTTCCTCCCAGTTTTGACTGTCCCTTGAGTTCTGGCCTGAGAACATGCTTTCCCTCAGTTCATCTCCCTCCCCAGGCTGGGTTTCTTGCACAGCTGCATTGCATGTCCTACTTACCTCAAAGCCTGAATTAACAATTGTGTATTGTAGATGGTTTCTGTTCTGTATCTTGCATGCCTAGAACTCTTGGAATGAACAGGCTGTCTTTTCTGTCTGTAACACATGGAGGTTGCCCCATTTTACTAGCATGTGATGATATAACCACTCTAACTGTGGTGTGACTAAATACTTGGAACTCTGGAAGACGTTCATTGTGCTTCTAAGGGTCGTTCTACAGGTCGTGCATTGGGGTGAACTCTAAAAGAGTGAAGGTATTAAGACATGGATAGCAACTATTCTGATATTTTTCAGTGGGATATATTTTTGTCTTAATAATGTTCATATTTTTAAATTTTCCTGTAAGGACCACATGTATGTGGCATCTGTAGTCAGAAACAAAGTTTAGAAACCAATAGAAATTATGTTGTACTTGTTATAATAAATCTTTTAGGCAAATATTTGTAGAATGAAAAAGGACTGAAGTAACTGATTGTTCTCTAGAATTGGAATTATGGACTTTTTTCCCATTTTCCATCTAAATTGCAGGCTTTTCCTTTTATACAATCTGTTTCATTTATAATCAAATTTTATATAACTCTTAAAAAGTAAATAACACAATTCACATTTTTATTAAATAATCAAACCATTTTACCAAGAGATTAGTTAATTCAATCAAATCTCACTGTCAAGACATTTAACTTTATTATTTGGAGAACATACAAAATAATATAAATTTTAATGTCTGTCCTTTGAAATAGAATAAAATGTGACTCTGGAAATTTATAAAATGGACAGCATATTTCAAACCATTTGGAAGCTAAGTGTTCTGTTGGTCTTGGATCAGAACCCAAAGCCAGCTTTGAATTATATAGTTGGCTTTTAATGAAATATAACTGTCTATTTGAGCCAAATATATTATCCTTTGGTGCATAATACAACAGACATGAAGATTCTACATATTCAACAAAAGATTTTCTGTGAAGCAGCAATATATTTATATATAATCTATACATGTCTGTAGTTATAGGTACAATGTTTGAGAATATTGACAATGAGAAAAAGGAAGAAACTATTTTAGAATATTATTTAGTTTGATTTTCTTCTGGAAACTCAAAATATTTTGGATTCATTATTAAA
The DNA here is from genome assembly GCA_019843965.1 of Rhynchomys soricoides. Taxonomy (NCBI): domain Eukaryota; kingdom Metazoa; phylum Chordata; class Mammalia; order Rodentia; family Muridae; genus Rhynchomys; species Rhynchomys soricoides. The sequence continues at coordinate 18,092 of JADRCH010000870.1, read as the reverse complement.
AATAAAAAGTAAACACATCTTCAGTATTTATTGATAGTTAAGATTTCAGTAACTACATTTGGTAAAAGATGAGCTAATTAATTATGTGCATATAGTTATTGAAAAGGTTATTAAAAGGTCTGCTACAACCATTCTAAGATTACTTTTGGGTGCTTATTACCTAACAAATCTATGCCCATAGTTCCCAGCTCTGAACCTTGTTTTTAATCTCCTGGGCTAGAAAAGTAGCTAGCAGCAGAGATGATGATAACTTAGAGTAGTGTTACTTAAACCATGGGTCCAACCTCTTTGAGAGGTCCAATGATTCTTTCAGAAGGGTCACCTATCATATATCCTGCATATTGGATATTTACATTATGATTCATAACAGTAGACAAATTATAGTTCTGAAGTAGCAACAAAGATACTTCTATGGCTGTAGATCACCACAGTGTACTACTGTATTAAAGGGTTGCAGTATTGGGAAGGTTGAGAACCACTGATTTAAGAGTCTAACCACCAAGACAATTAAATACTCCAGCCTAGGAGAGGCAAGATATCACTTCCAGTGACTTCCTCACCAATTAGAGCTAGTCTGTCATCTGATACCTAGAGACTCAAAAGCAGAAGGGGCATGCCACTATTAAAAGCCCTTCCAAATGCCATATTAACTAAACAGAATTACTTCATAACCTTGTCACTCCAAAAGGTATACTTGATCAAGTTCTAAAGCTCTGAGCCCAGGCCACTATTACACATGTGAGGCAATTTGTGAAAACGGTCATGGCCTGTCCTTTTTACTTCCGCTCAACTGAATCAGGTCCCAGGCATCAGAACAGCATAGAGGAATATTTTATAAAGTAATCCAGGTTACAAGTGGGCACCAAGGTGCTTACCACATTCTGCATATCTTCACATGTGATGGCAATTTGTTACTTATCTGGTGCTGATATACCTAGGTGGAGATTTTGGTACCTAAAGGCAAGTACTAAATTATCCCCATGGGAAATGCTGAAAAGGAACTTGAAAGTGGAACTTTTATTGGTTGAAACTTTAATGGAACCATACAGCATTCAAATTTCTTAAGGCAATATTATAATATAGTACCATTTGGGTTTTTTGTTTGTTTCTATGTTTTTGTTTTTTTCTGAGGAGAGAGGCTAAAACTGGCTGAAATTTACCTTTTCTATTTTACTTATTATCATTACTAACTATAATTTTCTTTTTATTAAAATTTTATACAATATACTTTGATAATGTTTTCTCTACTCCTAATGTATTCTAATCCTCTCCATACCCCTACCCACCAACATCATCCTCTCTCTCTCTCTCTCTCTCTCTCTCTCTCTAAAACCCCCAACCAGGAAAACCCAAAACCAAAAATAAAATAAAATAAAATTTCCAAACACAAAGGCCAATAAGACAAAAATTGCCAAAACAAAATACAGTGAAACAACCTCTTACCCTATCCCCACACACAAACAAAACAGAAAGATCATTGACATTGTTTTGTGTTGTCCAAGAACTACTGGGCATGTGGACTGTCTAAGAGTGTGGTTGGCACATCCAGTGACATGCCATTTCCATTTTCCATAAGGTATAAGTAGCTAATAGCCTCTTAGAGGTGGGACTTTTCGTTTACGTCCCTGTGCTGGGATTTTTGTCTTGCTTACCTGAGCAGGTCTTGAGTGGTATGCTGCAACATATTTGTGAGTTCATATGTACTGTAGTCCTGTTATGTTTGGAAGACACTGTTTTCTTAGAATCATCCACTACCTCTGTCTATGACAATCTTTTAGCCTCCTTTCATACATAGATTCGGGAAGGGAGACCCTTGATGGAAGCATCCCATTTATGACTGAGTACTCCAGTCTCTCACTCTCTCAACATTGTCCAGTTGTGGGTCTCAGTGTTTGATACCATCTACTACAAGAAGCTTCTCTAATCGGTGATAAATAATGATACTGATCTACAGGTACGGCAATATGTCATCAGGGGCCATTTTATTGCTATATTCATTTAGAGGAATAATTACACTTTCCTATAGGTCTATTATTTATTTTGTCCCAGGTTCTTGGCCACTTTGACAATGTCAGGTATGGTGCTCCATTTTATTGATGCACTTTAAATCTAATTAAAACATTATGGCTATACCCATAACATCTGTGTCACTGTTATACCAGTATATCTGGCAGGGAGGTCACTGTTGTGCGGTGGTACTGATGATTATTTTCTTCTGCAGTAGTGTGCAGAGAACTTTCCAGCACCATGAATACTAGTTAGTAGGGATGAAGCTTCTCATTTAACTTCTCTGTATTTGATGACATAATAATTGTCTTCAGCAATTGGGCCTTGCCATTAGGTTGTGTAGAACAACCAATAGTCTTGGAAATAGCCTGTCATATTTGGAGAATTCCATGGGACCTCTGTGGTCAATGTCTCAACAAAATGTAAGCTATACCTGGTGCTGGAGGTTTTACTTGGTGGCATATGATGTCTAGTTGGAGCACTATCTCCCTGATTATATGGTCACTCCACTTACACTCTTTCCAGTTTGCTAGGTTTTGATTAATGCATCAAATATACTCAGAACCCCCTCTTAATATAAAACACCTGCTGAACAGCAATCCCTTGGAATTTTGTGATATGGCAGCTTTATCTATAATTCATCTGAGTGAAACATCTGCAGCAGATAAGAAGAATGACCTCCTACTGAGGGTCATTTGATACCATATCACTAAACACATCTTCTCTTCCAGCTCTTCTAATAATTTTACTTACTGCTTTCATGTACCAGCATATTGTTTGATTTATATATTATGGAAAACTGCAGATTTCAGCTCATGTGCCAGAATCATCACCTTGGTCTTATTGCTGTAATGTATTCCTATGATTTGAAATATCACCAGCAATTCAAAAGCTCTCAAATGTATGTCACCACATTTTTCTTTCTTTTGAGCTGTTTGGATACGTGGTTCTTTCATTGAGCACACTGTATATGTGTCTCTCTGGTGTACTCCTTTGGTATGCCTTCATCCCACTCACTGTATGATGCAGTGTCTACAGCTGCATAAACCAGAAACCTAGAGGTGTTCTCAGTATTGCCCTGACCATACCCACAAAACAAGACCTTCACCATGTCCTATGGAGTAGGCCTTTATGGTATTCTTCAAATTCATTCTCTTCTCTGAGCCTCCACAATAAAATTAGTCATCTCTTGCTGGATCACACTGCCCTACACCGTACTGCCATAAACAATGGGTTTTGTATATCTCTCATAGTGTCCATAGGTTTGGGAGTTTGGGTGTAGCTTAACTAGGTAATTCTGGCGAGGGATTGCTCATGAAAACACACTCAAGATTGTCGGGAACAATTTTTGCCTGCTTCTGTGAAAGCCTGCCTGTCCAGCAGAGTCAAGGCAGGTCAGGGTCTGATGGCAGATTTCCTGGCCTGCTGACACATGGACTGATAAGAAAAGCCACACTTGAAGCTCAAGGCAATGGGCTGAACATTCTATTAATCTTGGTGGAAGGAACTGGAAAACCTCTGGATAGGAACAGATATCCTATGTATGTCAGCCATTGTTTTTGCTAGCTTGTGACTTTGTTTCCCACAGTACTATGAAGTGTATAAAGGCTATGAGAAATACATTCAGGACTGGTGTGATATAGATTTGCAGCCCTTCTGATTCTTAACCTTTGTCTCTGATTCTCTTTTCCATCTTTCCTATAATCACCTTCACTACCCTCTCAGAGAACTGTTTGACTTCACACTGGCAGGCCCAGTGCACAAGATGCTATGAAGGCTATTGTCATCTGAAACCTTCACAAGTGGCTAGGTCTTCCAGTGTGGTTCATGTACATAGCTGGAGTGTTTGTGCTGGCTGCCTGTGGAAGCCTCGGTTCTTACAAAAAGGAATCATCCAATTGGGCAGCATCCATGTTCTCACAACATGTCAGCTGGCCTCATCAAGCCATCATTGCAATTATCTTTCATGGATTACCTTTGGAACATCATATTTGACTCATCTTATTGGCTGCCCAGATCAGTCCTGATCAATGAGTGAGTAAAGGTGCTACACTGAAGTGTGAGAATTAAAAAAAACAAAATGTTAGGGGTAATTTGGAGACAGGCAAACACAAGCAGCTAATGCCAGATGTCACGTCACTTCCTACAGAGAATAGAGAACCCTCCTCAGTAGCTTCAGTGCTTTTCTTCATCTCAGCCTTTTCCGCAAGTCAGTGAGAAATAGTTTAATTAAGTGGTTGGATGTGTCACTGCTGGCTTTAGTTCTTTATGCTGTTACATCACATTTAGAAGGAAATCCATGTTCTTCTCGGAAAGATCCTCACAGTTATTTCTAAGTCGTTTCAGCATTATCCTCATTGCTCTTATCTTGGCATCATCTCTGTGTTAAATTCCTTGGACTTTCTCCTGCTCGCCACCAAACTTCACCACTTCAGAGCTTTTGTAAGGGCCTGCTCTTTATTTAAAAATGCCTTTACCACCCTCTGCCTCTCAGTGTGGATATTTCTTCAGGGAAGTCTTCCTTGACTATCTATTTAAAACCTCATGTGATGCCTTTTCTTTCACCACATTCATCCCAATTTAGTCATTTAGTTACTTTCTTTTTATTGTGGAGGTAAGATCCATCATGATACTGGACCAAGACTCTAGGATGCTGATAGTAAGTCCTTAAAGTTCATTTCAAGACACAAATGAGTGAACAAATGACATTTTATCCTTAGGTGAAATTTTATATAAATGCTTAAATTTTAATTTTCCATTTCTCTCCTTTTAAAAAAATTTCAACAACTCTAAAGTAAAGGTAAGAGATTGACTAGGGAGAAACCAGAATCAGCCAGAAGGGTTTGGACTAGAATAAAAACACCTTTCCTCTCTCCCTGTTCCAGTAATTTTCTTTAAACCAAAAGCCTAAAAAAGAATTGTGTTTCTGAACTATTGATTTTAGAATAAAGTAAAAAGGATTTAAGCACATTTTGGTCCAACCTAGATGATGTTTTTAAGTTGAAGGATGAAATTGAAAACCACCAACCCAATTACTGCAACTGAACCAATCAATATGTTCCCTGTCTCGCTCTTCCCCAGCCTCCCTCTTTTAACCCTTCCAGTACTTATTTGCCAGGAATTTGTTACAAGATAGTTTGAATAGTATGATCACCTATTGCCGTTTTGTGTATATTCTTAATTGTACATTTCAAATGAAGTTCAAAAGCATTATGGAACTCTGGAAAGAAGGTGTTGCCAACCAATTCATATTATTGTGATTCTTTGGATCTGTGCTACAGAACAATATACAAGACAAGGTCTGTGCTCATGTTTGATCACAAGGCATGCAGCACATTTAGGAATGGATTTTACCTCTGCAAGACCCATTTATCTGCTGACATGTGCTGTGGGAACATACTGTTTTTCCTTCCCCAGTTTTGTCATCACACTGTCAAAAATGACCTGCAAAGCCTTTTGCAAAGGAGATTAGAATGACTCTTTCCTTTCTTATTTGCAATCTTTCCATGCATTCAGAATAATCAGTGCTTTTTTTTTCATATATAAGACTGGAATTGAGACTCAGCTATGAGATCAGATGGAGTAAGGGACACCCAGTACCAACAAGTAGTAGTGAAACTGTTTTGAAGAAGACTTGAAATTTTTATGTAGCAGCTGAGAAAACAAAAACAAACAAACAAAAAAGTCCTGCAGAAAAACAAGGTCTATTGTCAGATACAAGGATTCATAAATACAGCAGTCTTGCCAGAAATATATATCCCAGCTATTTCTGTTTTAGTGAATTAGTGTGTGTGTGTGTGTGTGTGTGTGTGTATGTACTTATATATACTAATTCCTTGAAACAGAAATATTTGGAAGTAGTGAATAGACTACAGGAGAGGAAAGAATGTAAAGGAGATTCCTCATTAGTTTTGTATGGGGAGCTGATGGTGAGGGCTGGATACTATGGGTGTGGATAGTGGGAAGCAAATTCAAACAAATGTAAGAATTTTAACAGAAGTGAATTGCAACAGATGAGTACTGAGGAAAGAGAAATGATATGCTAATGATTGGGAGTTTGTGTTTCATGTTAGAATGGTTGGTGAGCCCTTTAATGGACCAGGAAAGAATGAAGGGCAACTCGACAAGAGGACACACAGTGAGTGTACTGTGAGAGTTGATGTTCAAAACACTTCTGTAAATTCAAATCCTTATTCCTGAAAACAGAAGGGTGGCTATTGGAGGAATAGAAGGCAGTGGAATAGTTGGCATGAGTACAGTACAGTCAAAGTGTCAAAATGAAATCCATTGATTATATGCTAAAATTAAAATGCTAAAAAGTGACAAATGTCATATGTTGACGGGACTGAGATTTAAAGACACAAGCCTAAGTAAGATATAAAGATGGGAACCATTCCAAGTAAAGGTCTAAAGAGCTTGCCTAGGTAGTTTGTGCAGAGATAAAGGCTTGGGGGGTGGTTTGAGGAATTATGGTACTTAATGTTCTGACAGGGTTTTGTAGTGGGTAAATGTTCCTTTTATGTTCCAACATCCATGGCTTTTGGGGGTGGAGGTAAAAATACTTTTTTTTTTTTAAAGAGCATTTTAGGCAATAGTCTTGGTGACTGAAATAGGACTATATCCAATGGTTATTACATTGCAAAATCCATCTGACCAACAATAATGTTGCATTCACAGGCCGTAGCGATGTCTAGAGTCCCAAAACACTGGTTTTACTATAGGTGAGTACATTTAATTCAGGATTCTAGAAGGGAAGACTGGATCATTTTTGTTAACTTATTGCTGGAACTAGAGCTCACATAAAGGAAGAACAGAGAGAATACAGAAGCTGTGCCATGAGCACTGTACCAGAGCCTAGGTGTGAGACACCATTCCCGGAGATGCTAAGGATCCAGACTTGCTCAATCTTCCCCTTGAAACGTTGGCTTTAACATAATCTATATTGAAGTGACATTACCAATGGTTTTATGTAAGATGACCTAGGGAATGAGACTTGGAAGTACCAACAAAACAAAAACAAACAAACAAACAACAACAACAAAAACTGTGGTGTTACTAACATCAAGAAAGAGTCTAGGCAGTGGGAAGACTCACAATAAAGTGGAAATGAGTCATCCCTCCAACTGGTTCCTAGAATCTGGCTTTGCCTCTTTCCTGGTACAGGTTTTACTTCTATTTCCCTCTACTTCTCTTTCTGGAATAGCTTTGCTATGCCAAATATCACCCCTTCTATCCAGTTCTCTTCCAGGAGGGCCTTGTTGAGTCCTCATCCTACAGAACTCTGCTCACAAGACATTTTCCTACTTAAATTCCCTACTTTTGCCTTGTATACTGTCACTTCACAGGTTGTGAGGTGGAGTCAGGTAGCTCTACTGGAGAAGCCTATGGTTTGCTCTTAGCATGTTTGAAATTCTAGGATTTGACAATGTTCTATTTAAATCTAAAAAAATCCTGGAATCCCCACCCCCAGCATTAGCCTTTCTAAATTGTCTAGAGGTGTGTAGATTGGCAGCTCCTGCTTGTTTTTAGAAGCTACTAAACTGAACATGTTCCAGGTTGGAAGCTATAGAACTGGAACCTAGTGAGGTCATTTGGGGTGTTTTTGCAAGGGGATTAGAGGTTTCTTATGGATACTGTCTTAAGAGTTTCTATTGCTGTGACAAAACACCATGACAAAAAGGCAAGTTGGGGAAGAAAGGGTTTATTTAACTTACACTTCCAGATCATAGTTTATTATTGGGGGAAGTCAGGTTAGGAACACAAGCAGGGCTGGAACCTGGAGGCAGGAGTGATGCAAAGGCCGTAGAGGATGCTACTTACTTGCTTGCTTTCCCTGACTTGCTCAGCCTGCCTTCTTAAATGTTAACCCAGGACTACTACTCATGATAGGATCACTAAGAAAATGTCTTACAGCTGGATCTGAGACAGTTCCTCAACTGAGGCTCCTTTCTCTGTGATGACTCTTGTGTCAAGTTGACATACAAAACCAGCAACAACAGACAGTTTTCATGAGAATATTATACTAGCTGGAGCTTTGCCCCACCAAGTTTCTCTCTGGATTTCTGCCTAGCAATGTGACCTCCACTTCCACATGCTTCTGCTTTTGGCATCTTCCATGAGGCAAGAAAGCCAACAATGTTCTTCATCCAGCTTGTACTAGGGTCTTTAGACTTTGAGCATGCAAAACCATGAACCAAATAATACTCTTTGCTTTATAAAGTCAGCCTAACCCCAGTATTTAATTATAGTAATGAAAAAAATTAATAATGTATGTGCTTAACTTCATGGTCAGTGATTATAAAAGATGCTCCAATAAATAGATGCCTGAGCTCACAGCTATCTTATTTGTATATATTCTGAGTATCATGTATATACCATCCCTAATGACTAAAGATAGACCATAGAGGGCTGTGACTAGAAATCTTATGTTTTATGGTCGTTTGTGCTCTGTCTTAGTGTTTCAGTTTGGATTTTATTTCTGTGAAGAGACAGCATGATCACCTCAACTCTTATAAAGAAAACATTTAATTGGGGCTGGCTAACAGTTTAAGAGGATTAGTCCCATGTCATCATGGTGGGAACCATGTTAATGTGCAGGCAGACATAGTGCTGGCTGGAGCCAAGAGTTCTACATCTTGATCTGTAGGCAGCACAAAGAGACTGTGTGCCACACTGAACATAGGTTGAGCATAGGAGACCCCCGCAGTAGCAGTAGAACACTTCCTCCAACAAGGCCACACCTCCTAATAGTGCCATCCCTGTGGGCCAGGTAAACATATGAGTCTATGGGGCCATGCCTATTCAAACCACCACATGTACTGTAGTAAATATTTCATCTATATTAAGCCTTATAGAAATATATTGCAGGATATTTTAAGCATTACAGTCTTCAATTATTGGGGTAGTTGCCAAGTCTAGTTTTGCAGTCCACTGCCTCTTGACTCACCAGTGTTTGATCTTACTAAATAAAGATCCCATCAAGGAAAGGGAGACATCTGCATTCTTTTGAAAAGAGAGTATGTCCAAGGATGTGTGGTTATGCAGAGAAGGCTAGAGAGGAGATTGGCATCACCAAGTACATTTGAAGAACAAAGGCCATTGGTACTATCCCCAGGAGCTAGGACAGGGAGAGTGGGTGATACTAATGGAACACAAGGGATGGATCATCTGGTAGAAATGTGACATGGCTGTTAGGTAGAAGCTGAGAAGTGAGATGGAAATAGACACAGCTATTGCCTGGGATGGTACTGAAGGCAACGAGGGAAAGAAAATTATCCTAGCTTCTCCACCCTTTCCTCTACCTTCTGTCTCACACAGGATCTCCATTCTCTGAATCCATCTGGAAACCAGATGATGCAGAAACCTGGGAAGTACAACCTGGATCAGTTACTCCTTGTAAAGAGCAAGGAAAATGCTTAGGGATTCCATTACCAGCACTAAATAAGCATATGCTGAGTGAATGAATAAAGTTAAATGTGTGCAGAGTTAGGGTTGCTGGCTGACTCAACATGATGACAATACTAGCCTTAGACAGCCTAGAAGGTTTAGAAATGTAAGATGATGTGCATGTAAGATATATAGAGGTCCCTACCTAGGACATTATCTAGGGATGTATGGTCTGCCTGGCTATTTCTGTGATGTCCTATTACTGACAAATACCCCTTCTGGCTATCTCTTTCACTAGATGTGCAGTGTTGTTTTGGCTGGGAATCCATTCAGACTTATCCAGAATACTTTGGATATCACTCATTTTATTTTACATGTTGATTTCATTAATTCCTATGAGGAAAGTTATATTTTTCACTTCCTTAGGCAGGAGCTTGATACTGAAGCCTCAGGAACAAAAGATCATAATACTCTCTCAGTTTTAGAGAATCAGGGGAGTTTTTTAAATCATCAGGTAAATCACTATAATCTAGGGGGATCAGATTTGTGTATCAGTTCCTCTTCAAAGTCTTACCTATGAAGATAAAAGGGAAACATATCAGTATTAGTAATCCTGAATAAATATGCAGGCACCACGCACAGTAATGGTTTACTTGGGATAAAAGAAATCTCCACTGACATCCAGAATGCAAACAGAATATATAGTTCTTCCTTGTTACCCAGACATGGCTAGATGTAATAATTACTACCAAAGGATATAAGGATGTTATCATGAGCCTCTTTGATCTGCACATATGTCCCATTTACCTTCATTTGTAAAGTTCCCCTAGGATCCATAAGTTAAACAAATAGAAAGCCACTAAAATCATACAGTCCATGGAAATGGTTAAAAAAAAAAAAAAAATAAAGTCCAGTTGTCTTCTTGAAATTAGTGTCTCTATGGAGACGTCATCTCAGCTTCCCCCTTCTCTCTTGTTATTCCACCCGCCTTCAAAATACAATGTGAGTTCAGTGGGTCTCTTGCACATTGTTTGTGGCTCCACATTGAATTTCTTAAATTGAAAATTTAATATAAATTGCTAAACTAACTTTACTGGGGCCAATTCATTTGTACCTAGTAGATGTAATCTTATCCCAAAACATGGGGAAGAAATCATCTTTCTGTCTCTGATGTTTATACTTACCAATGTCTAATAATACTAAAGTCGGAAGAAACAGAAACTAGCAATGGGATTTTGAATTGCATTCTTCTAAGTAGCTCCAGATGAGTTTGCTTTGCTGTTCTCATTCGTTCTTCAGTTTTATTCTTAGTGGTGAATAAGACAAGTTTGTGAAAGCAAATTCACTTGAAAGAGAGAGCATGACATGCAAAATGACCTCAAAGAATTAACTTCTCGACCTCTGCCCTAAAACTTTTCAATACAAAGCACACATTTGTAGAAGCTGTTGCTAGTATCCTATCCAGGTTCCTTTTGTGAGCTAGTCTCCCTCCCCTGATATGCCAGCTAGCCCATCCTGTGCTCAGCTCATGAGAGGGGAGGCTCAAAGCTGCCTCCCTCTCTGAAGTATTGCTCTTGTGAACTAGATCTCGAGTCTCTCTTGGCTCCATTGTCCAGGGCTCACTGTGAAGGAGAACACTGCAGTTATGGGGAAACATGTGGCATAAGACCATCTTTATCACATTGCGAATAGAATCAGAGAGAATCAGAAATGGGAAGGTGTCAGGGCCAGTTATAACATTCAGGGGCACATTCTCAGTAACCACCTCCCAGTAATCTATTCAGATTTCAAATCTGCCAGTGAACTAAACCATTTGGACCTCTAATGACCTAGAGGTCTCAGGAAATGGTCTCACAGACATGTGTGTTGGTGTGCTCTAGCTAGGCCCTTCTTCTCTGATAAAGGTGATGATGAAGGGTGACTCTCATACCTTTCCTGATAGGAGTCCCTCATCATCCATCCAGTTGATGATGGTTTCGAGGTTTCCCTTCTGACCAGGAGCTAGCTAGCGTTTGATGCCTCTTTACTGGGTAAGACAACCTCTGTACAATCCATCCTCCACAGTGTCACATGCCACAGACCAGAGCAAATTCCTTCTTGATCTCACATCTTTAATTCTTTCTCCTGCTTCATCTTGTCCCTTTCTCTGGCCAGTTTCATCTGAGAACTTTCTGTCTACAAATTACTTGAACTAGAGATCTTGACTCAGCCTCTGTCTGTATGAACCACTATTTAGATGCTAGAGGAAATCAACTTCTGAAGACAAAATTTTAAAAAGTAAACCCTTGGGCTGATATCTACTGAAACTGCCACTACTAGAATTAGTACCCATGTCTTATAGCAAGTATGAGTTGCCCATGTCCAATTACTAGAAAGTAAGCTACATAAATACATGCATGTTTCAGTCACTTAAACTAAGAATTTAATGTTTTAACTGATGAGAGGTGAGGGTGTGTCAGCAAGCTTTCATTGCTTTGCTTTCCAGGTCTGCTCCTCATCCTTTTGCCTACTTTGGTTTTCCTTTCTGCCTGATGTGAACCACAACTGACTACCAATGTACCTGGGCATAGGGCTGGTTGCCCAGAAAGTTGACACATCTGGCTGGCTCCTATGAAGCTGCCATCTAAGGTCACACAACTATTATCCCTTCTTTACAAATAATGAAACAGAGACTGTGTGGCTACTGGTAATTGGCAAATAGACATACAGTTAGGAAATGACACTAAAGACTCAGATCTGAGTCTGTGGATAAAGCTCGTGCTTTTACCCATGTCTGCTTGGCATAAAGTCAAAAAGCACCTTCTACTGTGCCATGCACCCATCCGCAGTTCTCCATGCTCTCTAGAAGACAGCTATCATGACCTCCATGGAACTACCCCTGGCACTCAACAATACTTCTTCACCCCTTAGCTAGTAGGGATTAACGGTGATTCAGAAATCCAGATACCCAGATCTTTTGCTGACGTTCTAACCACCTTTCCCATCCCCAAGAGTTCCCCTGCTTGACCTCTTTCACTTGCCTATCCTGTATCTCACTCTGTCTCAGGGGTGCTCCCTTCTCAGGTTACTTGCTCTTCAGTTCTTGATCAGAGTCCCTGACTAGGAAAAACTCTAGACACTTAGATATTCTAGACCTCTGCATATCAACCTTTTGTCTCTTAAAATAACAAATGTGTTTATTACAAGGTACTCCACTTTCATGGTTAAAAATATAAAAAATACAACTTAAGTCAGAATAAAATAGAAGCTAAAATACAATTTATACCCCAAATCCCACAAACCCAGAAAAACCTGGAAAATTTCCATTAACACATTGCATAACTACAAGTCTGGGATGTTGTACAGTCTGTGTGATTATCTTTTCATGTAACACTGACACTTTTATGCCAGAAATGTTTCCTCTACAGAATAACTGTTGTGCATACACAGACTTTTCTACTCTAGTTTTCGAAGGTGAGACCCAGCTCCCAGATCCTGTTGCTGCTGCTGCTGTCCATAGACCACTCAGGTTCATAACAACACCAATGCCTTCTTTCTCAGAATATTGGAGGAACTCTGACTTTGCTCTGTTTGGTCTTAGCATTAAACTCCACTTGAATATCCTTTACACACCATTCCATTTCAAATGAATTAAGCAATTATAAAGAAAATAAACATTTTGTGTGTGGAGAAACACTGCTAATCAGGACCAGTTTCCTCTAAGTTTATGTTTCAAAGGGCTAAGTTTCTACACTTCACTGAGATTGAGATAAAGATCTGACAAAGTGAATTCAGTTCTTTTGTTCCTAAATGAATAAGCGTTTCCCCGAACATTCAAGAAATATAGAATCCTGTAGATACATCAGGAGACATCTTTGTTATTAGCAGTTGAATTTTAATGACTTCTGGCAGAATAAGGGACAATTTGAGAGTCAACTTAAGTAAATGATGTTAGTAAAGGTTGATATAGATGAGAGAATTTTTTGCTCCTTTAGGTTCAGCACAGGAGTTAGTGAATAAGGCTAAAGAAAAGCAGATTAATAGCAGAAAAATAAAGTTTAATTATATGTCCAAATTCTTGTTGCCCCACTGTGGTAAGTGGCATCAGAAATTAAGATTTTTTTAAAGTTACAAGATTCCTGTACATGAGTGTTTCAACTACATGAATGCTAAGTACAACACGTGTGTGCAGTGCCCTTGCAGTCTAGAAGAGGGCAGTGGATCCCTGGAACAGAAGTTACACCCAGCTATGGGCTGCCTAAGGATACTGGAAATAGAAGTTAAGATCTCTGCAAGAGCAACAAGCTCTCTTAACCACTGAGTCATTTTTCCAGTCCAAGAATTTGACATGTATTAATACATCTATATCATGTTATACTTCACAGATGTGTACATTTAAGATAATGTAAACAGAAATATTTAAAAGCAATTTTAAAAAATAACAGAAAAGGGGGACACAAAACCAATTTGTTTGGAAAATTTGGATTTCAAGAAGACACACAGAAGATAGGAAGCCTGTGGTATTGTTTATCCACACAGCTACAAGTGGCTTCCTCATTGTATTTGGCGCTGTAAACCTTCCCTGAAAAGGGATCTGGAATAAATTTGCTTGTTTTCCCTGCTGTAAAAGCTCAAGATAGAAGAGGAATTTATGGCAGATAAGTAATCAGCTTGCATTTGGAGTTGTCTCCACAGTCACAGCCTTTCAAGTAAGAAATGAATATGTGAGTACATAGTGCTTAAATTACCAAGATTAAGGGAGAAGAGAAAGCCTTGACCACCAGAGGAAGGGCATACATTTAAGAAATGGAAACACAACATCAAATATTATATCATTATTCATAATTATCCCATAAGGAATCAGCCATGGAAATTAATTATAGTGAGTAAAATTCATAAAACTTTACATATTTTCAAAGATACTCCCCAAGACACAAGACATATAACAATGTGTGACATAAACTTCCCACATTCTGACTTCTGGTTCAAGTGGTACTGAAGAAGGTGCATGTCACATTCTTGCGATTGTTGCCTCAAAATAGTGTTTGAGTCTGTTCTTGGGAAAATAGTATGACAAAAGCCAAGGGATATTTGCAAAACAACTGCTCTGTATACTTAAATCGCAGCATTTTAAAGACATCTTTATAGAAAGGAACCAGGCATTAAGTTTAAATCCCACTGGGAAGGTAGACAGCTTCATGTTAGGCTTCTTTTTCCCATAATTCTTTTATCAGTTCTTGATGCAGGATTTCATAAATCCATCTTTATTCTTTGATTCTTTTTTTCTCCAAACATATTAAGAGAATATGATATCTCTGGTGATTCTTGTATATTTTCTAGTATCTGGAAATTTTGCTCAAACTATCAGCTATTATATGAAGACCATTTGGATGGACCCCTAGTTGCAATTTCTCCAAAGTAGAGAAAATTTATTTTATAGTAAGCAGAAGATATGGGAATTTATCTTTAAAGCTTTTGATAGAAGTTTTAGGATCATAACTCAGGTTATTCCCATGGTTTTGTGTATTAATTTGAACCCTTAAAGAAGCTACCTCGAAACACAGAGAGGTATATTTGGGAGGAGATTTTATATATATATATATATATATATATATATATATATATATATATATATTATATAAATATATATATATATATATTTCTAACTCTATCCTAGGGCTCTATGATCCAGTGAGAACATACACTTCAGTCATCCAACCAGAAGGTGAGAGAGTCCAATTTTGTTTAGTCACTAGTTGAGAGTTGTTTCCAGGAGAGGTTAGAACTGCTATTCAAGACGCAAGAGCTCTACAGTGTCAGACACAAGAGCTCTACAGTATCAGATGCAAGAGCTCTACAGTGTCAGACGCAAGAGCTCTACAGTATCAGATGCAAGAGCTCTACAGTATCAGAACAGAGGAAAACAGTGGCATGTACAGTGTACAAAGTTTACCTGGCCCAGGTGTTACACTGGGGTTTGAGGGACAAATTCCCACATCTAGGGTTATATGGCATCTCCCTCTCCCCGTATTAATTTGTGTTCCCATCAATTCCTACTAGGCTTATTATTATTATTTTGCATTATAAACCAACTCATGACCATGTATACGCTAGGTGAATTATCTACTACTGGGCTATGCTCAACACTTTTCTTTGAGATATTCTCTCGTTATATAGTCCAGGATAGCCTCCAGTTTGCAATCCTCTACCTCCATAGTGCTGAGATTATAGGTATACTCAATCTATACTAATTTTTCAAAGTGTTTTTAATATGTCTACATTCAAAATAATTATTGTTAGTTTTCTTTCTAAAACATGGTTCTGGGGATTGATCCTGGTGCCTTGCATGTGCACTAGAATTATTTTTATTAAACATAATGGAGAACACCTGTTCAATTTTTGACAATATTTATAGCTGCCATGTGGCCTACTTCACACTTAATGGAGATTGGGATTTTACATGGATAACTTGCCACTCACTGTAATGTAAAAGGAAGCTGCATGACACCACTCAGGGTATTTACAGCTGTTGCAGCAAGAACTGGCCTTTAATTACAAATTCTTAATTGGTGAATTGCTTTGGCTTTGATGGAAATACGTACTTTCTCCAGACTCTGACTCTGGGCCACAGAGCACTTCTCCCATGAGGCTACTGCAGTGACTTAGTTCTTGAGCAATGCCTCCAGTGCTTGAGCTTTCTCTGTGATGTTCTTTTGGAAAGGCATCATGAAGTCTTCAAAGTCCACCTCGTATGTGAACCTCTCCCTCCGAAGTTCCCTCTTCCTGATCAGCTCTGCTGTTGTGGCTTCAGGACTCCAAATCTTAAATAAGCAGCCAAAGTTGAGGCATTTGTTATCAAGATGGCCAGCAATTTCCACTCTCACACTTTTTTTTTTTTAAACTAAGCAGATGAAGATAAGCACTCTATCAATGAGTGACAGCTCTACCCTAGGACTTCCCATAGTTTCAATTGGAACTATCAAGAACACATCAAAAGTGCACTGTACTGTGTTATTCTATCTTATGTCCATAGTGGCTATGTGAACACCATTATTTCTGGTGAGACCCTTCTAGGAACAGAGGTCAGAAATGCTCTTCAGTTCCTTTTCTAATCATCTCAGAGGCAACTGCTGCTTCGTTGCATGATATTAACACACAAGATCAAAGGAATTGGGAAGTCTAATGTAGAAGTCAAGTTACTTTTGTAACAGAAGGCAGAATGGGTACTGGAAAGGTAACTCCTTTCTCCACAGATGTCTCCACCTATTTAAGGGCAGGTATTCTAGGAGACTAGTGAGTTTGCTCAGCCTTGATAGTATGGAGCTTCCAAGATGTTTTGGTAAGGAACAGGGTCTGAGAAGTTATAATACCAAGTGTCTATAGAATATGATGACTGAATGGCTCTAAGGAATGCCATTGACTGAAGACGACTCCAGTCCCTTAAGGAAAATGTAAATATTGTATAGATTCAGTAACAAACGGAGCCAGACTTTGGGAGTTAACATTTGGTCTAAGATAAATGTTCCAGACCCTGGCCAAGGGACCACCACGAAGGTGAATGGGAGATGGACCCTGGCATTTGTTCAGGTGATTGTGGAGTCAGCATGTGAAAAAATGACATGCTCTCTGTTGTGTTATAGAGGTTTTCCTCAAAATACTCACCCTTTTGGGGATAAATGTGATATCAACTTTCTTAGTGAAGCCACTGGTAATCAAGGAATTCAGGTAAACCACACTATCCTTGTGTACTTTCTTCTCCTCTGTTATTGCTGGCACAGTATAAATGGATGACAATGTCTCCTGGAAATACATTTTTAAAGTATAAATTGCTAAAATCAAGCATTCACTAATACCTTTTATCTACATTTTACTTTGAAGTTAGGAAAGAAGGAAATGGATAAAATTTGAGATAAGATAGAATATTATAAATACTGTAGCTCTAGGCATGGTGAGATAATTAACTTGCCGTGTTGGACTTCACTTAATTAGTCCTATCAGGGACAGATAACATGATATCCTGATCTATGGATATTCACAAGATGGACTCATACTAAAATGATTATGGTGTGTTTAGTAGGAGCTGCAGTTGGTGGGGACCCCACTGCCACAATTAGTCCACAATCAGAACTTTGTCCCTTCTGCCCAGTTCCTTTACCCTACTCATTTTCTACTGTCTACTTTCTCCAGTCCCCAGTGTAATGGCATTAGGTCTTTTATTTCTTTACTCTCACTGGCTTATCTCTGTCTTACAAGGATCTCCAGTGAACCATGTGCTCCCCTAAAAAGTTTCCAGCTTGGAAATGCACTTAGGACATCCTTACTGATAGCAATTTCTTTTTCACTGTCTTTTCTCTCCATATTTGGGGTATCTCATCAAATCTGTAAATTTGGGACCATATAGATACAAATTCAACATCAGTTCTTTTTTCAATATTCTAATCATTTGATTGAATCATTTGTATTTTATGTGGATTCTGTTTACAATGAATATAGAGTCTTCAGTAATAGTAATTTTCTTGCTAGATGTGTCTTTATAATTACTGCCAAATGGTCACACAGCATGATACTTTCTCTTGTGCAAAGGCATAACATAATGCCACTGCTGCCTCAAGAGTTTAAGGATGTCCTGCTACTACTGGGTAGAATTTTTGTTTTTACCTCTTCTTTCTTAACATCTGTGCCTTCTGTCTTCAGTTTAGGAAGCTTGCCTTTCATTTTTT
>JADRCH010000869.1:0-17220 GCA_019843965.1 Rhynchomys soricoides | reverse complement strand
TCAAAGAAGAAACACTAAAGATAAATCATTGCTGCATGGTGCTTATTGGCCTATTCTCAGGCTTGTGTTCTATTAATTTTCTTACACAGCAAAGTCACACCTGGCTTGGGATGAGGGAACTCCATGTGGGATGGACAGTCTTCTATCCATTAGTAACAAATAAAAGGCCCCATAATCATGAATACAGGGCAATCAGATATCGGCAATATTTCAATTGATTACTTTTCCCTGTGTATTTAAAGCTGACATTGAAAATTACTCATAATAAGGCTATGCTTATCAACTTGACATAAAAGCAACCACTGTTAAGCCATAACCTTTCCTTCATTCCATGATTTCATGGTAATATTGCAATACAAAATGCAGATAACCTTAAAAGTCTCTCAATCTTCAAATTTCATCATTTTCGAAGTCCAACATTTTTTAACTGTAGACTTGTGCTAAAAAATTTAAGTAATATATTTCTCATTTCAAGGGCAATGAGTGTGCTGTAGGCAAACACCCTACTTTTGTAGTGACTTTGCTATCCAGTTCCCCATTCTTAACCTAGTTCTGTAGCAAGAAACCTGCATTAGCCTCCTGTTCTCCCTGACCCCATCCCCAACAGATCATGTTTCTCCAAAATTTCTCCTACCAATCCATCCCATTACTTTACCCTCCAATACCAGCAGACATTCACTGAGAACATACCAGCTGAACAGAGCAGGTAAAGAGATAAGCTAACTGAAGTACTTCACCATTATTTCTTCCCCTCCAAATCCCACCACCCAATCTGGATGCTAGCTCTTAAGCAGAAAACCAACTGCTGCTTTCCAGCCATAGCTTCCGTGCATCTCTTAGACCATTCTTTCCTAATTTCCATTCCCTCATTATTTGATTAATCCAAGTCCCAACTCCTGCAGAGACCATTCACATCCATAGACCATGCCTGCCAGAAAAGCAGGTAGGTAGCCTGTAAGATCTTTTGGTCTTCTTGTTTTCCCATAGATGTAATCTTCCATTCTCATCCATACCTCTGCAGCAGTACACCTGTGGTAGCTTTCCTGTCCCTCTGATCTCATCTCAGGTGAATACCACAAATTTTCCTCTTCTATTCTTCTCTTAACTTCTGGTTTTGTCATGGGTCTCAGCAGCAGACAACAAGGAAGCTAAAGGTGAAATCATGCCTCTCCTACTATTTCTGATATCCACCACATAGTCTCTGCCATAGCTCTGTAGCAAAAAAATGTGTTGTATCATTTTTCTATTTGACTCCATCCCAAATAGTTAACAAGACCTTCAACATTCCTTCTCCCAGTGCATCCCAGTATCCAAGTCTCTAACATCAGCAGGCATTCCCTGTGAGCATGTTAGCTGAATATGCTAGGAAAAGAGGTAATGCATAGGAATGGCATTTTGGGAAAATCCAGAGTGGAACAGAATCCTTACGACAAAACACCTAAAAAAAATCAAAACTAGAAACTAGCACCTATACCTATAAACATTTTCCATACAAAAGGCCAGTGTAAAAATTCAATCAATAATGTCATTGAACTATCTCTGCACTAGGATCCAGCTATCCTACCACAGCAGGCCCTAAATATTTCAACACAACCATGGTCAAAGACTCTCCTAATTTACTAGTCTCAGCCTCCCAAGGACTGGGAGTTAAGTGTGTTCCATATTTCCTAGAAACTTTTTTTTAAAAAAAATATATGTTCTGTGATTTGATTACTCAATTCCTCATACTAGCAGGAAAACCAATTTCCTCTCTGAGCCAACCATTGAAACCGTCCTCAGACATTTATTTATTTATTTATTTATTTATCTATTTAATAATATGTATGAAGGCTCCATGAATGCCTGAAGGCAGGAAGAGGACATCAGATCCCATTATTCATAGTTGTGAGAGGCTACATGGGAATTGAATACAAGACCTCTAGAAAAGCATCTAGAGCTCTTAATTGCAAAGCCAACTCTCCAGTTCCCATTCCTTCGACATTTTCTTTCTTTTTTTTTTATTATTTTATTTATTTCCTTTAAAGTCATTACTCTCCCCTTTTTTTGTCTCCCCTCCCACAGTTCACCATCCACTTTTCCTCCCTCTTTCCTCTGAGAGGGTGCTCCTCCCAAACATGAGGCCTCTCCCTTCCCTGGGGGCTGAAGTCTTTCCAGGATTAGGCATATCTCCTCTCACTGAGGCCTGACCAGGCAAACCTCTGCTATATTTGTTCTCTGGGAGCTCCCTGGGATCTGGGTTAGTTAAGACTGCTGGGCTTCCTATGAGGTTTCTCTCTCTTTCAGAGTCTTCAATCTTTCCCCTAATTTAACCATAGGAAGTCCCTGACATAAGTTCAATGTTTGGGTTTGAGTATCTGCTTCTGACTCAGTCAACTGTTGGTACTCTCAGAGGAAAGCCATGCCAGGCTCCTATCTACAAGCACTTCATACAATCAGTAATAGTGTCAGGTCTTGGTGCACTCCAAGAGATAGATCCCAAGTTGAGCTGGTCATTGGACCGCCTTTCGTAAAGTATCATCTCCATTTAGTCCATGCAGTTCTTTTAGACAGAAAGAGTTCTGGGTCAGAACTTTTGACTGTGAGTTAGTAACCCTGTCCTTCTGGTTGAGGCCCCCTGTCTATCTACTGGAGTTCGACTCTTAGCAATCAACCTCTCCAATGTTGGGCATTTTGGCTAAGGTCATCATCTTTGAGTCCTTAGAGTCTCTTACCTCCTGGGTTTCTGGTATTTTCTAGAGCATCCTTCCAACTTCCCCCATGCGGCTTATCTCCATTCATTCTCTTGGCACTCTGGGCTTCTCTCCTGCCCCTCTCATCCTGGCCCATACCTGATTCTGTTTCCTTTTTCCCTCCTCCTCAATTCTTCCATCCAGGTCTCTCCTTCCCTCTGCCATCCATGATTGTTTCCCTTTCCCCTTCTAAGTGGAATTGAATCATCCTCACTTGGGCCTTTCTGTTTGTTACATATTTTATTGTCTGTGGGTTGTATCCCTAGGTATTCTGTAATTTTTGCTACTATCTACTTAACACTGCATATGTAGCATGCATTTCCTTTTGGGTCTGAGTTACCTCACTCAGGATGATATGTTATAGTTCCATCCATTTGTCTGCAAAATTCATGATCTCATACTTTTTAATGGCTGAATAGTATTTCACTGTGTAAATGAACCACATTTTCAGTATCTATTCTTTTGTTGGGAGACATCTGTATTGTTTCCAGCTTGTGTCTATTTCAAATAAGGCTGCTATGAACATAGTGGAGCATGTGTTTTTGTGGTATGGTGGGGCGTCTTTTGGGAATGTGCCCAAGAGTGGTATAGCTGTGTCTTCAGGTAGAACTATTTCTAATTTTCTGTGGAATTGCCAGATTGATTTCCAGAATAGTTGTACAAGTTTGCAATCCCACCAGCAATGGAGAAGTATTTCTCTTCACATCCTCACCAGCATGTGCAGTCACTTGAGATTTTGATCTTAGTTATTCTGACTAGTGTGAGGTGGAATCTCAGCATCATTTAGATGTGCATTTCTTCGATGATGAAGGACTTTGAACATTTAACTGTTTCTTGACCATTAGAGATTATTTGTTGTGAATTCTGCTTAGTTCTGTACCTCATTCTAGTTGGGTTATTTATTTAGTTATTTGTTCTTTGGAGGATTAACTTATTGAGTTCCTTATATATTTTGTATATTAGCCCTCTGTCAAATATAGGGTAAATGGTGATCTTTTCCCAATCTGAAGATTGACGTTTTATCTTATTGACAATATCCTTTGTCTTACAGAAGCTTTTAAGTTTCAATATGTCCCATTTGTCAATTGTTGATCTTAGTGCCTAAGGCATTAATGATTTGTTCATGAAATTTTCCCCTGTGCCAAGTGAGTTTGAGGCTCTTTCCGACTTTCTCTTTTATTAGATTCAGTGTATCTGGTTTTATGTTGAGGTCCTCGATCAACAAGGACTTGAGCTCTGTACAGGGTGATAAATATGGGTCTATTTTCATTCTTCTACATGCATACCACCAGTTAGACCAGCACTATTTATTGAACATGCTGTCTTTTTTTTTTCCCACTGTATGGTTTTGGATTCTTTCTCAAAGATCAATTGTCCATAACTCTATGGATTTACTTCTGGGTGTTCGATTTTGTTTAATTTATATACCTGTCTATCTCTGTATCAATACCATGTTTTTTTGTTTTTTGTTTTTGTTTTCCTTTTGTTTTTGTTTTTATTATCACTTTGCTTTATAGTATATCTTGACATTAGGAATTGGAAAGAAAGAAGTCAAAGTATCACTATTTGCAGATGATGTGATATTACACATAAGCAATCCCCAAAATTCCACCAGAAGACTTTTACAGCGGATAAATAACTTCAGCAAAGTGGCAGGATATAAAATTAACTCAAACAAATCAGTAACCTTCCTTTACATAATTGATAAACAGACTGAGAAAAAAATAAAGTGAAACAACACCCTTCAAAATAACCACAAATAGTATAAAATATGTTGGTGTAACTCTTACCAAGCAAATGAGAGGTTTTTATGATAAGAATTTCAAATTCCTGAAAAAAGAAATTGAAGAAGGCCTCAGAAGATGCAAAACTTTCCCATGCTAATGGATTGGTGGGATTAACATAGTCAAAACCAACATCTCACAAAAAGCAATCTACAGATTCAATGCATTCCTAATCAAAATTCCAATACAAGTCTTCACAGACATGGAAAGAGCAAGTCTCAACTTCATATGGAAAAATAAAAACCCAGTATAGCAAAACAATTCTCATCAATAAAAGAATCTTAGACATTTTCAAAGCTAAAAAAATTACATTTTGACATACTTTCCAAAGAGATAAAATCTCAAATATATCAAAGAGATAAAAACTGAAATATATCTTTGAATTGTGTATTATTTTAAATTTTTCAAAAATTTTCTCATGTGTTGCTAAATTTAATGTGATTTAAATATATGAGCTGATTTAAATTATTCCTGTAATTTAAACCATTATCATCCTTTAAAGTATGATATATTAATTATAAAAATAGGTATAAAACATGTTGGAAAAATCACATGATATATGGTAACCAGTTACAGAAATTCTAAAGTATGCTTCTGAGTTATTTTCCATAACATTATCTTATGAAAATTAAATTACAAAGAAATTGTAAACCCCTAAAACTATTATTATTTTATATAGACAATGTACCTCAAATGAACTAACATTAAATATATTAGTGAATATTGACAAAACTCATTATTTGATGTCAAAATAAGAAGGAAAATTATGTATAAATACAGCAATTTTGAAGAAATAGTAATGAACTCTTGTTCTTTAATTAGCAGAACATTTTAACAGTATTCCAAGTGGTTATGTAAGACTGCAACATTCTATTTCTTTTTGTCTCAACTATTGTCATTACATTCTTTGTGTTTATTGAACATTATATCTAGATGCTTGGATTTAGAGGAAAATCACTGATGCCTTTAAAGTGTTTTTTGTGAATGATACCATTTCACTTTTGCATTCATGCAAGAATAGGTATCCACAGAACATTTTCCAGAAGGTCTAACAGTTCTCTGATTATTTTCACAATCGTGAAATAAGAAAGATGCTAATGACTCTACTCTGGACAATTGAGACTTACATATGAGCTACAAACAAGGTTCTACTGATTCTTTCCCCTGTGGAATACCAACTACGATCAGCCACCTTATTCCAAATAATAAGTCCTTTAAGATTTGTGAGAGCCAAATTTTCTACCTCAAATGCATCCTTTGTTCGACCTTTGTTAAGTTGTAAGTAACAAACTGTTAAGTTTCCATTTAAAGATTTTGATATTTTCTGTTATTTCCTGAACATTACAGAAGTTCATTCATGTTGTCTAATTGAAACATCACAGACAACAATTCAAAATATTAATTTCTAATTTGTAGGATATTTATCTTTCAACTCCCCACATCTCATATATAAAGGGTATTACTTACATAAAGTATACAAATTTACTGTTTGATTATGTTAACTCTTCTTGCATATGGTAAGAGTAAATATGTTTATATTATTTAATTCCCATACAGTACCTTAAAGATACTACACAAATTTAAAAACTAAAATTTTATGAATTGAAATTTGTATAAAATGTATATTATCACCTATTAATTTAATAATATACTAATCATTTTAAACATTTTAAAACTATTTTTCATTAGACATTCCAATTAAATATTTCAAGAATTATTTCCTATTTTTCTATTTGTTTTCCTTCCTAGGACATCTTCATAGTTTGGATTTTAAGTAAGCCCAGACAACTTACCAGAGCAGTTATGTTGTTCACTATGGTGTGCTGATATTAAGGTAGTATATTTAATTTCTAGTTTCATCTCATTCACTTGGTGATACTATTGTTAATTATAGCAGTTAATTGCAGATATGTTATCCATGAAAATTTTATATTTCAATACATTATTATGTGATAATTTCTTAACTTCTCTATTAATTTTCATGTATAAAACATTATCCTATTTTTTCTTATATAAAAGATGAAAGATATATTATACACACACACACACACATATACTCATAATTGTCATAATAATATCATTTGAGGTGATATTCTGTTTATGAAAATAATCTGTCCTTGTATATGAACACAGTAAAATTTTGATAATTATAAACTCATCTGACAAATTTTTGCAGGGTTCCTTTTTAAACTTTAATAAAAAAAAAAAATTAAGGTCGTGTGACTTGTTTTACTATGTTCCTGTTCATGGATGAGCATGGACTTGGAATGTTGTCCTGTAATCATAAAATGACTCTGAAAGAAATCTGTATTCATATAAATAGGTTGATTTATGATGATACATCAGACTTGCTATATAAAGGATTCAAAATAAAATTTAAACATGTTGTTAAGGAGTAAAAATTTTTCAGGTCAGAATACTCAGTCATTAGTGTTGTAAATGAGCCTTTTATTTCTATCAGTAGGTCATGGACTTGAAAGAGAGCCAGGATGAAGATTTAAGTAGGTTTGAAAGGAGAAAAGGGAATGGAAAAATGATCAAATTATATTTTACTCTCAAAAATAAAGAGTTAATTTCTAAAAATATTTCTGCTTTATAATGCCCTCTTTCATTTTTACTAGTATAGAGTTATATCTGATTCACTGTTCTTCCAAAGGCCTCTGATCTGGAACATAGACAGGAACTAATATGGCCAGGTTTATGTGGGAGGGCTCTAGCTTATAGAGTGATCATTTCAATGGTGTTGCATCAGTATCCATCAATATGGAAGAGTATGAAAGGATTACCTATATACTGCCTGGAAAATGTGAGGCCCCAATATGTTTGTTCTCAGATGTCTCACAGAATTTCTTAAATTTACAAAATATTTTTTAAAAGTGAAAAAAGATTGTTAATTGTGCTTAATGAGATACACATATATCTCATAAAAAACAAACAAATTGACATTCCACAATGTTCAATACAGGTGTTAATCAGAGCAGTAATATAAAATAATACAAATGTATTTATGCAAAATACATTTGTAGAAGCAGTTCAAATGTAAAATGCTAAAATACAATTATTGAAAATAGTGACTTTTATTTAGTAAGCATTGTATTGAGCAAATGTTTCCGCATCTTACTGAGAGCTTCCAATCACATTTCAGTGGCCACAAATAAAATTGTAAATCCTTAGTATTTTCTCTCATTAATCTTTTCATTTAGGAACACTTAGGAAACCCTCTTATTACATAGAACTTTACTTTGTGTTTTGAACTAACTGTGTTTTCTTTTTGTAGTACATTTTTTACACACCTACATATCTCATCAAGTTACTTGAGTTTTTTTTTTATCCTCATACTAGATCTTATGCAGAGTCATTCATTGGACATCTAACATTTGACAGACTGATTGACAATCCCTAGTGATGTTAAAATCTTAATCTCTAGGATCCATATATACTATTTTATATGGGGAAAGAGTGTGATGACCTGTGAGTCAGAGGACGACCATGAGAGGCAAAAATACTTGGGATTATGAGTGTTGGAACTGTACACAATCAAGTGTTCTTTCAAGATGAGAAATGATGAAGAAACAGTGATGAAAGGCAAATCCAATTTATTGTTGTCTTAGAAGAAAAGGCTTACTACTATATGCAGTTGTCTTAGAGGCTCAAAAGGTGAGTATTTGGTTACAAAATGTTTCCATCTTGTAGAACTCCTCCTAGGAATGTGGCTTCATAGCAAAGTAGAATCTACCTTTCAAATCAGATAGGGTCATGCTTCTGAAGTCCAATCTAGAAGCGAATAAATCTTTGTTACTTTCAGTCACCATTTATTCACCATATGATGTGGTAAGATCCATTAACCAGAAATTGATGTCATTAATATTATATCACTCACCAATACTCTTTGTTCTCTGTCCAACTTTAATTTTATATGCTAGTTATTCTGTTACTTATCAACATCAACATGTTTATATTTATGACAGTATATCAGCTGCTTAAAGCCAAGATGTTGATGAAATGTTTTTTGTCATTTCAAAAGAATCATATGAGCACATAATATTATGTGCTAGACATTTATCCATTGTGTTTACCTTAATTACCTTAATTTTCCTTAATTAAAACTGAATTGAAAAAATTCTCAGAATTTTTCAGAATAATTTTTCAGCAAGAATTTTTCAGCAAAAATTTTTCAACATCATTTCAGAAGAAATTAGGTGAACTTTTATCTTTTTTACAAGAAAATATATACACACGGAGCAGGTTTTGGTGTTTCAGAAAATTTATTTTCTTTTTATAATCTATGTTATAGATTGCTTCATTAAATTTAATACTGAAACTACATTACAGCAATGCAAAAAACTTGAATGAAACGCAAGAAGTGACAAGTAAAATGACCTCATATTACTTGATCATTCTTAAAAGAAAGAACAGATTCAAACATCGATCTAAATTTTTTTTGTCTTTGCTAAGGTTCTAATTATAAGATGGTACTGAGAAAATGTGTCACAGAACCAGGAAGAGGTTGCGAACATATTTGAGGTAACCTACTGTGAAAGGTGGGTGAGGGGACATAGTATTGAAGTCAGTGCAATTAGTTTACCTGGAATTGAAGTATATTGAAATACTTATTCACAGGATGTTTGAAAATCCTTTGTCACAATATTATGGTAAGTTTATATTCCACCTATGCAGAAGGCTGAGACATAATAGAGATTAAGAAAGTTTTAGTTGAAAAACTCTGTACTCAAATCTCAATTCGATCAACGGAGAGTTTTGTGTCAAAATAGAGTTTTCTTATCCTTTCCAACTCTGAGATAGTTGACGAGGGAATAAACAAATGTTCATTGCAATTATTTGAGTCTTATTGTATAGATCTTGTAGCACACTATGGGCTACTGCTGAGGCTTCTTTGTTTCATCTATCACAGGGTAATTTCTCAGTGTCTCATACAATGGTTACTCCCTGATCCTGGAGGAAATACTTTTAGGGATTTATTTTTTATTTACATCGTATGATAACAAGGAGGTGTAGACCATTGAAAGCATGAGAGTTTGGAATCATACAGGTGTGAAGGAATTCATACTCATTGGCTTAACAGAAAATCCTAATTGTCAGGTTCCTCTCGTCTTGCTTTTCAGCATAGTGTATCTTATTAATCTTGTTGGCAATTGGGGGATGATTATCTTGATCTGGTTGAATGCCAACCTTCATAGCCCAATGTATTTCTTCCTTAGTAACCTCTCTTTCTGTGACATATGCTACTCTACTGTCATTGCTCCTAAAATGCTCATCAATTTTCTATCAGAACACAAGTCTAGCACATTTTTTGGCTGTGTTGTTCAGAGTTTCTTTTTTGCAGTGTATGTAACTACAGAAGGTATTCTCCTGTCTATGATGGCTTATGATCGCTATGTGGCAATTGCAAACCCCTTAATGTACACAGTTATCATGACCCATAGCATCTGCAGTCAGATGGTTCTTGCATGTTACTTGGGTGGCCTCATTAATTCCCTCACTCACACAATAGGTTTACTCAGACTGGACTTTTGTGGTCCCAACATTGTGAATCACTTCTTCTGTGACATCCCACCTCTTTTGAAGCTTTCATGTTCTGATGCACACATCAATGAGATGCTGCTTTTGGTCTTCTCTGGAGTGATTGCTATTTTTACTTTCATCATTGTCATGGTGTCATACATCCACATTATCATTGCCATCCTGAGAATCCGTTCAGCTGAAGGAAGGCGCAAAGCCTTCTCCACCTGTGCCTCACACTTGACAGCTGTGACTTTATTTTATGGTTCTGTGACATTTAGCTACATCCAGCCAAGCTCTCAGTACTCCATGGAACAGGAAAAAGTCTCTGCTGTGTTTTACACCTTGGTCATCCCCATGCTGAATCCTCTGATTTACAGCCTGAGGAACAAAGATGTGAAAGAAGCAGCCAAGAAGTTGATTTGTAGGCAGAAGAGCATCTCTTGAGTAGGCCACTTCTCTGGCTTTGAAAGCTTGGTAGGATCTTTAAAGTGATATTGTTAAAATTTATTCATCTTTTATAAAAGGTAGGGAGAAGTTTAGACCAAAATATTTTAATCATTTTTGTTTATCAAATACTGTATTGTCTCAGAGAAAACTTAACATGTCTCTAATTACATAGTTTTTATGGATTCTTTTACATGGTTCTACAAATCCTCCACAAAAGAAGAAATTATTGTGTCCAGTTGGTATATAGTTTTGTTTATGTTTTGTAAATTGCTATACAAAAATGTAGCTTGTGACTTAAGGCTGTAAATAAACTGACTTATATGAGATACCTGTTTTGTTACTCTTGCTCTGACATAGAAACTTAACTAAAGTGTTGCAACTAATGGCATTTGATAAGTAAGGAATGAAGAGAATTCTTTAGCATAATAAAATGTAGAAGATTGTCCATTAACTGGTGTTTTAAGTCAAACTGAACACATGCCTGACATTGCTTAATTGGCCAAGAACATGAGTCTAGATAGCTGAGGAGTTTAGTGTGAAAAACATATACATCTGATCAACTATAAAAAGGTACCAAAAGTGCAGCTTAATGACATTTTACTATACTTTTTGATAAGTTACTTGTTCATCCATTATTCAAAGAAGCTTCCTTCGGGAGTAGATGGGAACAAATAAGGAAACCAATAGCCAGATAATATGCAGAGGATGAGACATATTTGAACACTCAGCTCTAAATAGGATGTCTAAATCAAAACTCTCTCTTCAAGTCTCAGTGTAACTTGTTGAAGAGGAAGTGGAAAAAGTGAGAGACAGAGTGGCTGGAGGATATCAAAAAACAAGCGCCTCTAAATCAACATAAGAAACACACATATGAACTCACAGAGTCTGAGACTGTATACACAGAGCCTGTAGAAGTCTGTACTACATGAGGTCCTATAGTTAAAAACAAAAGTGTAGACACACGCCCCATCCCTAAACCAGAATATAACTCCAACTGATAATCATATCTTAAAAAAAAAAAAAAAATCTCCAAGAGAGAAAGAAACTCTCCAGGGAAATAAACTACTTTTAAGAGTACACCACATGCCTAACCATAGATGAGCAAATGAAAACAAACTCAATGGCATTTTTTGAGGTTCCAAGTGCCAGAATTTTATGCTGTGATATTTTTGTTTTGTTTTGTTTTTAATTTTATCATATTTCAACTTGTATTTTATTTTAATGTATACATATGTATGGATACATGCATATATATCTATATGCATATAAATAAAGTATGTATGTATGTATGTATATATTCTGTTCTTATCTTATAGTTCTTTTTTGTATATCTTATGGCTCCAAGTATAGTGTTTTCATAAGATTCATGAGTATGTGAATGAATAGATATCAGAATTTGTTTCTTTGTCTTGTGACTTTTTTGGTTTTCTATTCCTTCTTTCTTTTTATACTATTATTTTGCTAGTTTTGTTTTTGTTTTATTTAAGAATTATTCCTTAGAAGTCCATTGTTTTATTATTAGAGAAAGAAAGGGGTGCATTCAGATGGGTAGGGAGGTTGGAAGGAACTTGGGGAACAGGAGAACAAGGAGATCAAAATCAGAATATATTTTGTGAGAAACTTATTTTCAATTTAAATAAACCAAGAGTCATTACTTACATTGAACAAATACTTATTGATTGAGTCTTTTATATAATATAATTACTGCATTTTTTTGTTTTTCTTTTTCATATATATATATATATATATATATATATATATATATATATATCCGACTGATTCATGAGCTTACAGTGTGGCTATGATGCAATTGGATTGGGAATGCAAAAAGAGAGAGTAGGTAGTTTATAAGGTAGGTAAGTGACACATGACATGATAATCCTTTAAGATTAGCAGTGAATGAGAGTATGGAGGGTGTTATGTCTTTACAGCATGATTTTTTATATCATATGGAAGCAAAGCTTTGTAAAAGAACGATATTTCCTTATCTTCTGTTTTCCTCTCTCATATAAGCCACTATCCACCATGTAATATTGATAAAAATAAGCATATTATGAAAGAATAGGTTCTTGTTAGTTATAGATTACATACCAGAGGAATGTTTAAGAGTTTCTGTATCTAACTATAAACTTATAGACCCTTCTTAAATTGCAAATAAATGCAGATTATTTGAATCTTTCACTTAAAAAAATGTTTCAAATTACATAAAAACCTCAATAAGAATATTTAATGTACACAAAAATCCTTGATGTATTTTATTCATAGGTGGTTCAGTACCAGGAAAAAGATAAATCTAACATATTACCCATTTATCTATGAGGATTAGAAGAAATGTGCATAGTTCCAAAAAACTAGGACATTATAAATTATAGTAATTGTGTTAGTTTTCTATCTGAATATTTTATCCTAAAACTGCCATTGAGTAAATATTAAAATATTTGTATTATGACAAAATGCAGTTTATATTAGGTTCATAATGGACATATTGTCTATGTATCATGTCATATGAGGGTTTATGGCTAGTTTTATTAAATCTTGTTATGCATGTTCAGTTGACATCCTTGAGAAGCCTGCTCTTTTATGAAGAGAACTAGAGTAGTGAATCAAAGTTAGACAGGGGGTGGGTGGTCGTCTGGGAGGAGTAGAGAGAAGAGGAACTATGGTCCAGGTATAATGTATGAGAGATTAAGAAAACAAAGAACAAGTAAGTAAGATACTAGAAATTGGATACCTGTTTTTCTCTAGTAGGATATCTACCTCATTTCCTGGAGCTCACTTACTTATATGGTACTTAATAACTGGCAGTGAGGTTCACTTAATCTTATAGTATTTCTTTTCATCACCTCATTGTTATCCACTTTGGAATATTAACATCATTTCTAAACAGAAAGCAATTTCCTATTCTCTATGTTATTAATTGTTCAAATGTCTTCTCATGTTGAAGAATAGGTCAATACTTTTATAATACCTGGATATTTATGTAAAACCAAGTTCAAATATTTTCTTATACATAAGTCAACAATGCATTTTGTATTATTTGATATTTAATCCTTATGATATCTTAAACATAAACTCATGGAAATTTCACTCACAATGTAATATCTATATTTACGAGCTGTGTTGTACCCTGCTTTCAATGGACCTTTTTTTTTTTTACAATGTAATATACTAAATATGTTGAGAAATTATTTAAGTGAGATTTTCTTTTCTTTTATGATTCCAATATTTTTTTAATTGTTTTCCAATTCCCCACAGTTATTTTTATTCCATTCAGTACTTAATAAAATTGATGTTTGTTTCAAATTCTTCAGATCTGCATTCCCAAGAGCTCAGGGGAGAGTTTTTATCTTTCTCCTTTTCCATCCCCTCCCTCCTTTTTCACACTATTATTTTTTCTTTTCTTTTTTATTGGCTATTTTATTTATTTACATTTCAATTGTAAACCCCTTTCCTGGTTAACTCTCTGTAAATCCCCTATCCAATACCCCTCTCCCTGCTTCAATGAGTGTGCTCCCACACCCATAGATCCACTCCGGCCTCACCAACCTCTTATTCCCCTACATTGGAGCGTCAAGCCTTCACAGGACCAAGGGCCTCAACTCGCACTGATGCCAAATAAGGCTACATATGCAGCTGGAGCCATGGGTTCCTCCATGTGTACTCTTTGGTTGGTGGTTTATTCCCTGGGAGGTTTGGAGGATCTGGTTGGTTGACATTGTTGTTCTTCGTATGGGGTTGCAAACCTCTTCAGGTCCTACAGTCCTTCCCTTAACTTCCCCATTGAGGTGCCTGTGTTTAGTTCAGTGGTTGGCTTCGAGCATCCCCATCTGTATTGGTCAAGCTGGCACTATTACTTTTACATGCTGAAGTAGTGGCCAGGATCTGGCATTTATTAGGCAAGTGTACCATACCCAGGTTAACAGGTTTTATATAATACTAATTAAATACTACAATATTGTAAAAAAACATCCACTGTATTTCTATATGTCAATAACAAACCATGGTGCCCTGGGTTGGGTTCTCTCTAAAGCAACTAAGGGAGAAGAGCTTCAGCAAGAATAAAACTTGGTCTTGCAAGAGGATTGCTTTCTATGATAATGTATGCCTATCTTGATTTTATGTTACTTGGAGTACAGAAGCTGCTAGCCTCTGTATGTACTGACACTTGTTGCCAACAGGATTTATTGCTAGAGATTCCTTCTATAGCCAGGTAGCCTGTTCTTAATTGGCCTGGATGGTTAACTCTTTGTGAACTGGAGAGGAAGGAACAGAAAAGAATCAAAATGTTTTGTACAGGCAAACATGCACAGACATGTATACATTCATACTTATTCTTGGTTCCTACTTCATTACATCTCTTTAGCAAAGCAACTATACCAGCTCTTAAAACTCTCTTCCCAAGAGTGTTTGAATGAAACCAGGAATTCTATTAAGTCATCTAAATAACATTAATTTATAAACATTCATCATCATGTTGATGGGTAGGAAATATGATCAATAGGGAAGGCTAATGTCCAGGGATAATTGTATCAACTTAATAATGACAGGAAAGACATATCAACTGCAAGAAGCAATCATGAAATGAAGTTTGAGACCTTGTGTATGAGCTTAACCATCACACATCATGCAAAAATGCTGGACTACCTCCAAGAAGGCTGCCAGCCATATTTAGCTTATTCTACATAGCTCCTGATACCATGTTAATTGAAAATTACCAAAAAGAGTTCTTTGACAAAAATTTGATTTATAAATTATTTATAGATAAATAAGAAAAGCATAGTGAATATTTAAAGCACTAATAATTATAAAAAATGCTGAAAGGTAACAGTGTTGCTTTAAGCTAGTGAAGATTCAAATATATTTGTATTAAAATATTTTAAAATGATTTCAAGAGATTGTTCAGTGGTTGTTTTTCTTGAGGACCCAGGTAGAATTCTCAGCACCCACATCGAAGTTCAAACCTGTAACATCTCATCCAGGATATCCAACACCATCATGGAGACCTATATTCAGTCAAACCATGAATATATATGAAATAAAAAACAAATTATATATATATACAGAAGATTTTCTGTCCTTACTCCTTTAACATTACAGTCCTGTAAGTACTGACACACATTTGCACTGTATTAGGTTTTCTTCATAATCCAGAAATACCTGGGACTAGGGGAGAATAAACATAAGTTAAGTTCACTGTTTTGTGTAACATTTGAGCATTCAGGGATTGAGATTTCTGTGTGAACTCTGGGAAGCAGTTCTTAGGAGGGTAGTTGAAGCTGTATCACCAAGATTAAAAGTCACATAAAAGACTGTAAAACATTTCAATATTTCTTTGAGTTTGGAGACAGGAAATGGGGTTTCTTGAAAAAAAGAAAGGATTTGGGATGTACAGATTATTTATTTACTTTGATAGTATACATAATTCATTTGAAGTAAAATTTGTGAAAATATACTAAACATGCCACAACTAGTATCAAAGGAATTAAATGCAACAATCAACAAAAGGAAACTTGTTAAGCCAAAAATCTTTTGTGCAACACAGGACATGAAGTGAAGAAGTAACACATACTGCAGGAAAACACTTTCGCAGCTATATATATATAACAAAGTATTAGTATTTAGAAAGTACGAACAATCAAAATATCGAAACAACAATCTAACTGAATTATAATTATATATATCTAATATATATATTACATATAAATTTTTAAACATACAATTTGACTCAATTATATATATATATAATTGAATTACAAATTATATAATTTAACAGATTAATAATCCAACTAAAAATAGTCTATGGAATTTGGATGGAGTTTGCTTTGAATATGTAGGTTCCTTTTGGTAAGATAGCCAATTTTACTATGTTAATTCTACTAATACTTGTGTATGGCAGACTTATTTATCTTCTGAGGACTTTTTACTTACTTGTTTAGAGTTTAGAGTTATACCAAGATAATTAATTTTATTTGTGGCCACTAGAAAGGGTGTTGTTTCCCTAATTTTTCTTAGCCAATTTA
Source organism: Rhynchomys soricoides (assembly GCA_019843965.1). Classification (NCBI taxonomy): domain Eukaryota; kingdom Metazoa; phylum Chordata; class Mammalia; order Rodentia; family Muridae; genus Rhynchomys; species Rhynchomys soricoides. Next base: position 717 of record JADRCH010000869.1, on the reverse strand, counting down.
TCATTTCTATACAGGAAGGCTACTGATTTGTGTGAGTTGATTTAATATCCAGTTACTTTGATGAACTTGTTTATTAGCTGGAGGAGTTATCTGTTAGAAATGTTGGGGCTTATTATCTATATCATCTGCAAATTGTGATATGTTGACTTTTGTTCTAATTTGTATCCCTATGACTCCTTTTGTTTTCTAATTGCTAATCTAGAACTTCCAATACTATACTAAACAGATATTGAGAGAGTGGGCACCCTTGTTAGAGGGATTTCTTCAAGTTCTCTCCATTTAATTTGATGTTAGCTGTTGGTTTGCTATATATTGCTTTTATTATGTTTAGGTATTTACCATCAATCCCACATCACTTGAAGACTTGGAACATGAAGGGATATTGTACTTTATCAAAGACTTTTCAGCATTTAATGAGTTGATCATATGATTTTTTTTCTTTGAGTTTGTTTATATAGTAGGATACATTGATGGATTTTTATATATAGAACCATCCCTGCATTTCTGTGACAAAGCTTACTTGATCAAGTTGAATGATGGTTTTGATGTGTTCTTGGATTCTGTTTGTGAGAATTATATCGAATATTTTGGCATTCATACTCATAAGGGAAATTGGCCTGAGGTTCTCTTTTCTTCTTGAGTCTTTATGTGGCTTAGGTATCAGAGTAACTGGCTTCTTCACAGACATGGAAATAGCAATTCTGAAATACATTTGTA
>JADRCH010000867.1:768573-780503 GCA_019843965.1 Rhynchomys soricoides | reverse complement strand
TTTTTTTTTTTCCCTAGTCCTTGACCCATATCCAGATAACCAAGATGCAGAGGGAATGGTTAAGCCAGGGGACAAATGAAATACGCAAGGTATCTTACAATTATCTATTATGTTCCCTAATTGCTGCCAGGTGATATCGAGCCATTCTGATAAGGTAATTGTCCCAATTACGGTACAAGTACAATGAGCTACCGTTTAGGCAAGGAAAACATTAAAAGCAAGTGGAGTAAATAATTTTTCCCCTGCAAACTTAAACCACCTTTTAGTCCTCATGGTTAAGTAGAGGGCTACCATCCCAAGTAGAGGACTAAGCGGTGTTTCCCTGTTATTCCCAGTCATTGCTTTAAATGGCCCTTCCAGAACCTAGAGGCGGCTTTTGGAAAACTCTTTCTGTTCTTGCCTGACTTAAGTCACACTTCCTGTTTCTCCTCCTCCATGTTTGTTGACAACATTCCCCACTCCCCACCCCCACCCTTAACTCTCAGGCCTCTTGCCAATTGAGAGACTCACATAGATCCACCCTTTTACTAGCTGACTCACTGGGTGGAGATGGTTCAGAGAACCAAGAATGAATTTTCCAAGTTTTTCTAAAGGTTTTTTTGTAGAGTGTTAAAGGGAAAACAAAGGCATTGGTTCACTCAGAAGAGTCTTATTACTTGAGCAGAGTTGAATAATTTGTTGAGTCACCCTAGGGTTTGTTGGCTTTTTACAAAAACTTTAAAGTCTACTTTTTGAAGTGATCACATGAGCAATGTTTAAAGGGGCTAAAAGGCCATTGAAAAGTGAGCTGCTATGTCGTTATAACCCCACACACCTCCTCCCCCCTCCCCCACACACACCTGCATGCACTCACTCTCCCAGGGAGGCTGCCACCCTCCTCTGCTTTCTTGTCTCCTTCCTGAGATCTTGTCTACAGAGAGAAGAAAACGGGTGTGTTTCTCTACCCGAATGCTTACAAACTACCTAGTTTTCCACCTTGCTTTGTTTCACTTACTATGTGTGGTAGATGGTTTTATATATGGATTATTAAAAAGCACTTTTAGAAGGTGCATAGTTTATAGCTTCACTTTTTGAATATCCATGTGTTTCACTTGTCTCTAAGTGATGTTTACATGGTCTTGAACAGTTTTCATACTACAGATGGTGCTATGATGAATAGCCTAGTACCTACACATATGTGTATTTCTGAAGGTATTTCTATGACCTATATGGAAATGGAATTTCATTTCTGGTGCTTAATAATCTTCAAGGTACACTGGAATTGCTTCAGTTTTTCATATGTTAATACCTAGATAGTCTTTGCTTTGTTTGTTTTTGTTTTGTTTTTAAAATCTTGATATAAGTCCCCTAGACCCTTAAAGGTAAGATTTAATATAGTAGCTAAAATGTAGAAATAGAACTTTGTCATTGGAGTGATTCATTCTTTTTATCTGTGTGTGTACATGCATGTGTGTGCAAGTTTGTGGGGCTGGGTGCACATTCCACAATGTGCATATAGAGGTCAGAAGAAAGTCTTGGGTGTGGGTCTCTTGCTGCTTATCCCATACACCAGGCTAGCTGGCCTGGAAACCTATGGGGATTTCTCTGGTCTCTACCTCCCATCTCACCATAGGGGTGCTGGGATTAGAAATTTGAGCTACCTTACCCAGCTTCTGGGGATCTGAATTCAGATCTTCAGACTTCTGTAGCTAGCACTTTACACACCAAGTCATCTCCCCAGTCAGTTCTCTCTCCAGAGGTACACGTGCACTCTCTCTTACCCTCTCTCCCTCCCTTTCTCCCCTCCACCCCCTCTCTCACTCTCCCTCCCCTCTCTCTCCCTCCCACTTACCTCTGAGCTATACTTTTAGCCTTTGTGACCCTAAGCATTATTTCACAAATTATCTTCAGGTTTCCCCCTTTTGATCTCAGATCTCCTTCATTTGGTCCTCTTACAGTCCTTTGGAAGCTGCAGGCTTGCCCTGACTCCTGATGCTTGGTAATCAAGAACAGAGAAGAAGAAAAAAGGGAAAGAATTTTGCCTCTTTCTCTTTTTATGCACAGTAGCTGAGACCAGACTGAGTCAATTTTCTTATCCTACTGTCTTAGTAAGGGAAGGGGGCGGCGTGTGTATGTTCATGTTTCTGCATACATGTGCATGCTGGTGTGCACATGTAGAAGCCAGAAGCTGACATCAAATGTCCTTCTCCGTTGTTCTCCACCTTATTTTTGGAGTCAGTGCCTCTCATGGAAGCTAGTACTCTCACTGATTGCTTAGACTAGCTATGGAGCTTGTGGGATTCCATCTCGTCTTCCTGGCCCCTAGCACTGGGGTTACATATTGCGCTGTCACACCTGGCTTTTTACAAGGACACCGGGGGTCTGAAATTTAGATTCTTGTAATGTATGGCAAGCAGTTTACAGATGGAGCCATTTCCCCAGACTTAGTTTATCTTAATGACTTACAAACTTTGATATTGCATATTCTCAATCATAGCTTCCTGCCTATGGTTATGTCAAGGGGCACTGCAATAACACACTTATCACATCCTCTTATATTGAGCACACAAAAGGCTATATAGTTTTTCCTGAATAGTGTATCAGCACCTAGGCTACTGATTATTATGAGTGACATTTCATAGAATTGAATTTAATCAGATTTGTTATCTTTGCTGTTGGGGAACCTGAAGCAGGACCTATGCACATGCGTATTATACCACTGACCTGCACCTCTACTTGTTTGCTGTCTTAAGGTAAAAGAAATAAAAATCATTTATGTCTGCATTGAAGAGAAACATACCATTTTAAATTAATCAAATTAGAAAATATTTCCAGAAATGCCCAAATGCTCTGGTACCAAAGTATAATCAACATTAACTTGGAAGTTTTGTTAGAAATACAGAATCTTTGGCTGGTTTGATGGCTCGGGGACTAAAGGTATATTCTAGTTTGGTTTCTACTGCTGTGATAAACATCATGACCAAAAGTAACTTGGAGGGGAATGGGTTTATTTCATTTTGTACTTCCAGGTAACAGTCTGTTATGAGGGAAGTCAGGGCAGGAACTCAACAAAGGGACCTGAAAGCAGGAACTGAAGTAGAGACCACAGAGGAGCACTGCTTCCAGTTTTGTTCCTTCTGGCTTGCTCAGTTTGCTTTTCACACAACCCAGTACCACCTGCCCATGGATGGCACTGCCCATAGTGGCTTCCACATCAATCATCAATCAAGGAAATGCCTATAGGTTTGCCTAGAGACCAGTCTGATGGGGGCATTTTTTCAACTGAGGTTCCTTCTTAGATGACTCTTGCTTTTGTCAAATTGGTAAACGAACAGCCAACAGTGTGTGTGCTCCCTGACAGTGTGAATTTGATCCCCAGAACCTGCACAATGCAAGGAGAAAACCTACTCCCTCAAGTTGCCCTCTGGTTTCCACAAAGTGGTGTGGGAACGGTAGCACGGCCTGTCATCTTAGCAGGCTAAGGCAATAGTTGCAAATTCAAGGCCAGCCTCATCTATATAGTGAGTTCCAGCTTACATGTCTAGAGAGAAGGGGTGGGGCAGAATCTTAGTTCCCAACCTAAAACTATTGGATCAGTTTGTTCCTCAGTGAATTTTCAGGAGATTTACATGTATAAAATATGAGAATCCCACTTTTCATGTTATTATGTAAAGAAAGGAGAGATAAGGTTTAAACTAAAGGAGAAATGATGCAGGAGCACAGGCTTGAGGGCCAAGTCTGTATGAGTGGATTAAATGAAGGAATGATACCTGGGTGATGGGGCCGGAGATAAGGCTCAGTAGTGAGAAGCACTTGCTGTTCTTCTAGAGGCCCTGGGAGTAGTTCCTAGTGCTCACATGGCAGCTTACAACTGTCCTTAGTTAACTCTAGTTCCAGAGGATCAGGCATTCTCTTTTGCTCCATGAGCCCTAGCAAGTATGTGGTATACACAGGTACACATAAAAACCAGTCTTTTAAATCAGAGGAAAACGCCAGGCATGGTGGTGCACACCCTTAATCCCAGCACTTGGGAGGCAGAGGCAGGCGGATTTCTGAGTTTGAGGCCAGCCTGGTCTACAGAGAGTTCCAGGACAGCCAGGGCTACACAGAGAAACCCTGTCTGGAAAGACCAAAAAAAAAAAAAAAAAAAAAAATTAGAGGAAAAAAAATTGTTGACTATAAATTGGAGTCAGTGCCAAGGAAACTGGAATGTTTGACTAGTAATTTTTTTTTTCCCTGATTTTAGTGGAGTCTGAATCTAGGATCCTGCAGGCTAAGCACACACTCTTGAGTTATGCCTCTGCAACACTGCCAGTGAGTTTTTGACTGGATACTTCAGCAGTAAACCACTGTAGATTTTGGGTCTTGAGAGTAGTTTGTGGAAAGGGCAGCTAATGATGTCCAGGGAAGTTGGAAAGCTGAGATAGTATAACCTAGAGTGTAAATGGAAGGTAATCTTAGCATTGGTAAGGTCAAGGTAGCCATCGCGTTCTGGTGACACCTGCTGCAAGGACATGCCGTAGAAATAGAAATGAAGGGAGAATGGGAGAGTCATTCCCACAGATGGATACAAACTACCAGGTTACATCCTACAACAGAATATGGGTTCATTTACGTAGTGGCTGTTGACAGCTAAAGGATGGATGTGGTCTGTCAGTGTGAGTGTGTAATTCCACACCAGACGTGACAGCCTCCTAACTGCCTTTTGTTTTCCTCGAGGTGCAGGGCATAAATCTCAGGGCTTCATGCCCAGGGATTATAGGTGTGAGTTACTATGCCTGACTGTATCCATAGCCCTGGTCTTCTACCTCAATCCCTCATTTTTGGCGACCACCCATCACAGTTACACCCTACCCTGTCCCTTGTATTTGTCATTCTGCTTTCTTACTGATCTGTATGGTACAGAGGATAAAAGGAAATATTTCATAATCTTTGCTTACACCCTAAATATTGTTTACAGTGTGTGTGTGTGTGTGTGTGTGTGTGTGTGATAGAGAGGATATGTGCATGCTTCAACCAAGTGTGCAAAGGTCAGAAGGCAACATGCAGGCATCATTCTTTCTGCCTACCATCTATATCTGAGGTATTGAACATTGAACTCAGGTTATCAGATTTCAAAGCCAGTGGACTCAGTCCACTTGAACCGTCTTTGGCCTTGTTATCCACATTTAATGCCCACTATGTGTATGTGTATGTATATTTTCAAAGGCCTTAAGATATACAAAAAATTACAAAGGACTTTTTGTTGTTGTTGTTACAGAATGTCATACCCAGGCTATCCTCCCACAGGCTACCCCCCTTTTCCTGGATATCCTGTAAGTATTGCTATCAAAATACTAAAATCACTTATATCTTTCATACAGTTGTTATATAGAAATAGCTTGTGCCCTTGAGTCATGACTCAAGTGTCCAGGGCTTTAAATCAGTGAGAAAAGACAAGTGTTGTCTGGACATAATAGGATGTGTCATATATGGGCAGCTGAGCTCTAGCCCAGCCTGGCCACGCAGGGAGCCACACCCAGTGTTGCTAGATTAAGTTAAGACAGAAACCTGTGTTTTATGTGGACTGGCTCACAGCTTTATTATTTTCTGAGAAAAGGTTTCACTGTGTAGTTCCAGCTGGCCAAGAATTTATATGTAGGCATCTTGAAGTTAGGTTGTAAAAATTTAATTACTTTGTAAGCCAATACAATATATACCTATGCAAAATCCATCCCAGGATTCACTGGTTAACCTTTGTGTTGGGAAGGCTAAAATAACCAAGTGGGCTGGGTTTCTTTATTCAGTGTTGAATGCTTGCCTAGCATGTGCCAGACTCTGGAAACAAACACACAAATAAAAACTAAGTAAAACTTGGCTTGGCTAAATTATAGATCAGAGCACCTGGACTTGGTGGTAGCTTTACTACTCTGGGGGCTAAGTTCATAACTGAGGCTACTAACAAGTATGCTAATCTATTACTCTGTCCCGGGGAGACTAAAAGAAGAGCCTCTGCAGGTGAATAATAGTGTGTATATCTTCACACAAGCTAAATATATAGTTTTAAAGGAGAATTATGAATATGTTCTCAAGTCCCTGTATATGAAGCTGGACTGTGGCAATCATTTTAGTCTTTGCTGAAATAGACAACCCTAACATGCCTGTGATGTAATACAATAAATAAGATTTTATTTTCACTTGCTTCCTGGCGGTGAGCCATGGAGTACTGAGTAGTGTGGTGTGGAAGTCTTGTTATGTGTGGCATCCTGGGTTCCCAGGCTCTGCTCACCCGTGATTCCTCCCTAGGATGGAGGAGAGGGTCTTTGTTTCATTTCCATATGCCACGACAGTGAAGGAATTTGTCAGCTTGGTTAGTTGTTCCTGAGAATTTGAGATTTGATGAGAACAGGTGTGATAGTACACACCTATTATCACAGCACTCAGACCCGGAGGCAAGAGGAGCAGAAGTTAGAGGGGAACCTGGGCCATGTAGTAAGGCCATACAGAAAGAGAAGGGGGAAGGGGAGAGAGAGAACTCACCAGCTGGTGCTGGTGCCTGCAGAGAAATGGACTGCTCATGTCCACCTCACGTAGAATTGATTTTAACTGAGTTCTGAGAAAAATCCTGACAAAGTGGAATAGGATTTATATAAGTTAATACTCTTTTTAAATGGGTCCTATATTTCTATGGTTCTGTCCATTTATACATGTTTCTGATTTTTCCAGCCTGTAGGTCAGGAGTCCTCTTTCCCCCCTGCGGGCCAGTATCCATATCCTAGTGGCTTTCCACCAATGGGAGGAGGTGCTTACCCACCAGCACCAAGTGGTGGCTACCCAGGAGCTGGAGGCTATCCCACACCTGGAGGTTATCCAGCCCCTGGAGGCTATCCTGGAACCCTAAATCCAGGGGGTGCTCCAGCCTATCCTGGAGGTAAGTTATGACGTGAGATTTATTGAAGTGTTCTGTTTTATCTCTTCCCTTCTTCACTATTTCCTGTATTGTGAGAGTTCAGATTCACTCTTAGTTAGCCATGGAGAGCTAAAACTCAGGTAGTAAGCTAGGGCGGTGAAGATTCTTAGTGGTTAGGAGAGCCGGGAGACTGAGCTATTCTCCTGGGATCAGGAGTTGAAAAGTTCCTAATAATGAAAGGTCTGTACACTACCTGATTGTCATTGATCTTAACTGATTAGAGGCTGGAGCGGTGGTTCTCAACCTCCCTAATGCTGCTATCTTTAACACAGTTCCTCAGGTTGTAGTGACCCCCCCCACCATAAAATTATTTTTGTGGTTACTTCATAACTATGATTTTGCTACTGTTAAAAATTGTCACATAAATATTTTTGGTGATAGGGGTTTGCCAAAGAGGTTGAGATCCACATGTTGAGAATGTCTGGGCTGGAGAGATGGCCTTAGTGGGTAGAGCAATGACCGCTTCCAGAGGACCTGGCTTAGGTTCTTAGTACCCACATGGCAGCCTCTGTTTCCACAGTCTCCAACACCCTCTTCCGGTCTTCTAGAGCATTGCATAAATATAGTGCATTGATATGCATACAAAACAGATGTACACATAAAATAACTAAATCTTAAAAAGAAATAGACAAGCAAAAACTTTAAACAGCATGACATGTTACCTTTAGGTCTTAGAGCTACTTAATCCAAAGATTATAGGGGCTGGAAAGAACAGTTAAAAGTACTTACTTCTCTCGTGGAGAACCTGGGGTCCATTCCCAGCACTCACATGGTGGTTTACCAGACATCCATAACTCCATTTCTAGGGAGTACACTGCTGTCTTCTGACTCTGAGGGCACCAAGCATGCATGTGGTGCACATACATATATGCAGGCAAAACACCCACAAAACAAAAGGAACAAATCTAATTTTTAAAAGGTCTTTTTTTTTTTAACTTACCATAGTGATTTATATTGTTACTAAAGAAATTAAATATACTAAAACTTTTGGGTTTTTTTAAGACAGGGTTCCTCTGTGTATCCTGGCAGTTCTGGAACACACTCTGTAGACTAGCCTAGTCATGAATTCAGAAGTCTGCCTGCCTCTGCCTCCCAGGTACAGGGATTGAAGGCATGTATGTGCTACTAGGCCTAGTTTACACTAAAACTCTTTTTTTTTTTTTAATTTAATGTATGTGAGTACAGTGTAGCGTCTTCAGATGCTACACCAGAAGAGGGCATCAGATCCCATTACAGATGGTTGTGAGCCATCATGTAGTTGCTGGGAATTGAACTCAGACCTCAGAAAGAACAGTCAGTTCTCCTAACCACTGAGCCATCTCTCCAGCTCCTATACTAAAACTTTTAAAACTCAGTTTAATTTTTTTTTTTTATGTTTCTGTATGCACATATGTGTACGTGTGTGTGTCAGTGAGTGCCATGGTGCATTTGTATAGGTCAGAATCAGTTCTGTTCTTCCACCATTTGGGTTCTGGGGATCAGTTTAGGTGGTCAGGTTTGACAGCAAGTGCTTTTCCCTACTGAGTGTCTTGGATATAATTCCCAGTGTGCTGTGAGTTGGTGACAAGTTGAATACACACATGGGATGACTGTTACAGCATTGCTGACATGTATTTTCCACTGATAACAGTCGACATTTTTCTTAAATTTTCTCTGTATTTCAAGACTTGTGTTTTCTTGAGACAAGTTCTCAGTCTGCATCCCAGAGTGGCTTGCAGCTCCCTCGGTAGGTAGCTCAGGCTGGCCATCAGCTCACAGCAGTCCTGAGTGTTGAGATTATCACACGTGGCTCTTCAATATAGCTTATTGAAATGTTGTTTTTCTATTCTCTCCAGGCCAAGGCTTTGGGGCCCCACCCGGTGGAGCAGGCTTTTCTGGCTATCCACAGCCACCTGCACAGTCTTATGGTGGTGGACCAGCCCAGGTTCCAGTACCAGGTACGTCCCAGCTGTCTAGAGAGAAACTATGTTATGACTCTGTGAGCTTTTCAGTTGTCAAGCAAACTTAGATAATATTTGACCTAGTCTTCAGGGAATGTTTATATAATTCTGTAAATAATGTTAAGTATATAGTCTCAATTTGATGTGAGATCATGATCGGTAAAATGGAGATGACGAATAATTTTTTTTCTATTAACTAGTCTGTCCTAAAGCCAAAACCAAGTTTTTGAAGGAACTACCCCCAGGATTTTATTCTGACAAATTCCAGATGAAATCAGAATTTAATTTAGTTCAAGCTTTTATTTTGTTTTGTTTTAAGATAGGGAGGAGCTAAACAAACAGATGGCTCAGCAGTTGGAAGCATGTACTGTTCTTGTAGAGGACCTGAGTTTGCCCAACACCCACATCAGGTAGCTTACAGCTACCTCTAACTCCAGTTCCAGGGTATCCTACACATCTGGCCTCTACGGGCACCTTCATACTCACATACATAAATAAAAAATTAAAAAGTCTATTAAAGATATACAATATTTGTTAGGATCTTATTAAAAGATGTATGAGACCCAACTTGATTTTTTATTTGATAAATCAATAATTAAAAGATTGGGGCTGGAGAGATGTCTTAGTGGGTTAAAAACACTGATTACTCTTAAAGTGGACCCAAGTTCAATTCCCAGCACTCACATAGTGGCTCAGTTTCAGGGGATCTGACACTATTCTGGCCTCTGCTGGCAGAAAGCACCCATGTGGTGCACAGACATACATGTAATCAAAACACTCATGCACAAAACATGAAATTAAATATTTAGATTTTTTTAAAAAGTTTTAAAAGTAAAACAAAAGATCATCCTATGAATATTACGGGATTGGGGAGAGGTTTATTTTTTTGCTTGTTTTGAGGCTAGGTCTCACTCTGTAGCCCATGCTGTCCTGGAACATTTTTTGTAGAATGGTCTGGTATCGACCTCACAGAGATCCACCTGCCTCTACCTCCAGAGTGCTGAAATTAAAGGCGTGCACTGCCACACCCAGCCAAGATAGTAAATTTTAAGAAACCATGTGAGCTATCATTGTTATCCCTGTTCTTCATTAGTGAAAGCCACACTGAAGTCATGAAAGCTGTCAGATTCCTTTGGTTAGCCGGAGGCAGCCAGGAAGGGTCTGGGATTAACAGTGTGAGCCACCGAGCCTGAAGAGGTTTAGTGGCACGGTGGAAGAAGAGTGAAAGGGAGTAGTATATGTGACATCAAAACAGAGCCTGGTTGTTTGGAAGGGCACAAGGAAAAATATGGGGACACAGATGTGAACAAAGAACAGTGATTATTATATGTGCAGAAAGATGTACCAAAACCCACTGTTCTGTACCTTAAAATGTTGCTTATCCCAGTCAGTACCATAGTGTGGATGCTGTTATGCTTCTTTGTTCAATATAAACAGTTTGCTGTGGTCTTTGTTGTTTGCTTTCAACATACAGGTGGCTTTCCTGGAGGACAGTACCCTGGAGGACAGGCTCCCTACCCTGGCCAGGTACCCTTGCTCCTGTCTCCTTACGCATATCTTACTTCTACCTTTAAATTTCGTGTGGGTACCTGGGACTCAGATTGCCAAGGGACGGCTCCCCTCTTTTGTGTAGCAGAGGAAATGATCTATCTCACTAATGGGAGATGTAAACTTTGCTCTCAATGGACCCTGTGGTCTTCGGTCCATCTGCGTTAAGTAGTGTCTGATACATTTGGTAAAGCAGTCTGTAGCCTACTTACAGGCGATAATGCTGTCCCTCCATCCTGGAGAATACGTGTGTGCCCACTGCATGGGTTGTAGCTTCTCTGCTCTTAGTGCTCACAGCTGTGACCTTGGGTGGTGGGTGGTCAGTATGTCTCAGATTTGTTGAGGTCGTTTGGTTTTCTGTTCTGCCCTTTGTAACTTTCCACTCTTCTTTCAGATCAATACAGAATCCTTTTCTCCCTATCCTGCTTTCTCCCCCGTTTCTTTGGATTATAGCAGTGACGTGAGTAAGGACTGCTTACTAATCCTAATCCTAGCTCCTCTATATGTGCCAGCATTTGTTCCTGGAACTCACTGTGTAGACCAGACTGGCCTTGAACTTAGACTGATCCCCTGCCTCTACCTCTTGAGTACAGGGACTGAGGTGTGGACCACCACATCTGGCCTTGGTTCTGATTTCTAGTGTTGTGTCTTACTAGGGTTGTATCTTTATTTCCCCTCAATGCTTGGCAGAACTTTAAACATGGCAGCTAGTTAAGTCTGCTGAACTCATTTCTCAGTAGTTCTCTGAGGTTTCCCAATCTGAAATCCTCTCCCTTCCTCTCTATAGGTCTCCGTCTTCATGCTATTTTATAAATTGCTCTGTTCCTTTATGTTCTGTGCAAGTTACAGGAACAAAATTGCTAATCTTGCATCCTTCCCTTCATCTTGACTTTTATAAACTAATGAAGGTCTGGCACTTTCCAGCTTGCCTTCAGCCGGGGTAGGAGAAGGACTGTGGAGCTGGGAAAGGGACCCCTCGGTGGTCCTGTTGGGTTTTGTTCAGGTTGGGGATTTAAGGAATTTGAGATGCACAGAGGTTTGAGAAATTTGCTCAGACTGCACAGCTATTTCACAGAACCATGGAACGAGCCCTCTAAAACCACAGTAAATCACCTTTAACCCTTTTGTAAATGACTCACTTTATAAATCTGTAGCTACCTTAATTGTGAAAGAGAATTTTGATTGTAATTTAAGCATGCGTGTGTGTGTTCCTGTGTATGTGTTCATGTGTGCATGCACGTGTGTGAACACAGCTGCCATAGCATATGTGGAGGTCAGAGGAGATCCTGCAGAAATTGGTTCTCTCCTTCTACAATGTGAGTCCCGGGAATGAACTCAGGTTGTCAATCTTAGCAATAAGCACCTTTACGCAATGAGCCATTTAGCTTGCTACCCTCTTAATTATTAATCTTTTAAATTAGCATGTGAAGTAATGGGCTTCATTATAATTCTTATAAATAATATATGTACATACATACACGCCCGTGTGTGTGTGTGTGTGTGTGTGTGTGTGT
>JADRCH010000867.1:704420-768563 GCA_019843965.1 Rhynchomys soricoides | reverse complement strand
CCCCCCCAATTCAATCTCAAGTCTTTCTATCCTCTGTCCAGTCATGGGTCTAACCTTTTATTAACCGATCAGAGATTATTGGGGAGCATTCTTTACAGCACATTGGTTATTACAGTGCCTTAAGATTAGATTGTAGTTTAGACAAGGGCACAGAGCTCAGCTTCTGAATACACAGCGAACAAGACTAACCCTAATAGTGCTAGAGTACAGGGTGCTTTATGTTATCTTTTTAGATGTTTATCTTCTCAGTAGGATCAAGATAATAGCGATTCCTACTTCTTTATAGAGACAAAAATAGTTTCTTATACTAAGTAAATGTCTACTTATTTTATATTTTTACATTCATTCATTTATTATTTTTGTGCGGGTGGCTATATATGAGTGTGGGTGTGTACATGTCACCATACGTGTATGAAGGTCAGGAGTTGGTTCTCTCCTTCCACTATGTGAGCCCCAGGGGTTGAACCCATTAGCAAGTATCTTCTACCCATTCAGCATCTCACCAGCCCTCCTTTTGTTATTTTGAATTATTCTTTTTCTAGCTGGACCTTATGTCTTTGTGTGCAGTAGAACTGCAGCAGGGATTCAAGTGTTTATAGACACAATGAATTCACCTCTGAATTTCATAGATTTCCTCATCACTTTTTATATCACATTCAGATTTGAAAGTTTGACTTTCATAATGCCAATTCCATTTAGTTTTTCCACATTTTCCTTAAAAGATTTAAGTGAGGGGCTGAAGAGGTGGCTCAATGGTTAAGAGCACTGGCTGCTATTCCAGAGGACCCAGATTCTGTTCCCTGCACCCACACAGCAGCTCACTACCCTTCGTGACTCCAGTTCCAGGGGCTCCAGTGCTCTCTTCTCGCTTCCACTGTCATTTCAGCCACGTGGTGCACAGACATATATGTAGACTAAACAGCCATACACATAAAAAAAAACTTTTAAAATTGTTTTTTTGTAAATGATTTATGTGAAATAAATAAAATACAGAAATCCTGTAAACCTACTTCTCATATGTCATTAAACAGGATTTAATTAAAGATCTTAAGTCAGAGTTGAGTGGAAATATGGAAGAATTAATCCTTGCCCTGTTCATGCCTTCTACATACTATGATGCCTGGAGTTTACGGAAGGCAATGCAGGTACGCTGTCTTATTTTCTATGATTCTGTATTGCTTAATATATGTAGCCTTACAAATTTTGATGGTTCCGAGTTTGCGGTGATACATGCAACACAATTATTGTGTTTCATTTGAAGTACAGCTCAATTATCTTCAGAGAGCTCCTTTTACTTCTGTGTAATTCTCCTCTCCTCATTTCACATAGGGAGCAGGAACTCAAGAACGTGTACTGATAGAGATTTTGTGCACAAGAACAAATCAAGAAATTCGAGACATTGTTAGATGTTATCAATTAGAATTTGGACAAGACCTTGAGAAGGACATTAGGTCAGATACCTCGGGACATTTTGAACGTCTCCTTGTGTCCATGTGCCAGGTGAGTATAGTATTGTACTTCCTCATGTCAAGTGCTTCTCTAGCTTTAAGAAGCATCTTCCCATTTTGTTCCTCAGATGGGCACTAGGACTTGCCCTCTTCCAAACCCTCATGCATCATTTTATCAATGGTGTAAATTCATGGTAAATTCATTTTTTTGGTTTTTGTTTTGTTTCAGTTCTTGGGATTGAATCTAGAGGTTCATTCATGCAAGGCAAACTGCCTGCCACTAAGCTATATTCTCAGCCCTCATAATAAATATGTGTATACTTACCGTGTTCTTGGATCAGATATCTTACATAGGCCCTTCTTAGAGTGAAAGGCTCTGGTGTCCCATAACTTAACGTAATGCCTGGTACAAAGTGAGTGCTTGCTATTTTACAGTTTTATAGGAATGGGACTCTACAGAGTGTTTTGATCTCAGATCCCAGCTGAAGAGAATTACCCTTGTTTCATTTGAGAGATGGTTTATACTCCTTGTTACAGACGTCTCGTAATTTAGCCCTCAAAGCTCTGAAACCCCTTACTTTCACCTTACTAAACCATGGCCATATATTCCAAAATCCAAAACTAAGTGCAATAGAATAGTGATGTGGAAAGGCAGGGCATACATGGCAGACTTGATGCTGTCACGTTTGATAAGTTACACTTGTAAATCCCACAGTGACTGGATTGGGGAAAGAATTTCACCTCTAATTCCTGCCTTCCTCTTGCAGGGAAACCGCGATGAGAGCCAGAGTGTAAACCACCAGATGGCTCAGGAAGATGCTCAGCGTCTCTATCAGGCTGGGGAGGGGAGGCTAGGGACAGATGAATCCTGTTTCAACATGATCCTCGCCACAAGAAGCTTCCCTCAGCTGAAAGCCACCATGGAGGCTTATTCCAGGGTATGTTTTAACTCTTCTGAAGATGTGGTGTCTATTTTAAGATATGAAAATGCTTAACTCTGTCATCTTTGTTGGCAGATGGCTAATCGAGATTTGCTAAGCAGTGTAAGCCGAGAATTTTCTGGATACGTTGAAAGTGGTTTGAAGACCATCTGTAAGACACTTTTGCACTCTGCCTTATTTTGTTTTTTGTTTTGTCTCCCCAGAATCTGTTCAGGCAGAAACTGAGTGAATCCTATATTTTGTATAAGATTCTATGAGTGGTCAATGGTGTGACCAAAAGGATTGTTTGTTTAAGGTGATTTGGCTTTCATTTGTAGATCTTTGTTGAGTACTGCAAGAAGACCCCAGTATATTACAGACCTTTTAATGAATGAGAAAACACTATTACTACCATGAAACATCTTTTTTTCCACATAATTAATTTACTTATTTATTGAGACAGGGTTTCATGCTGTAGATCTGGTTGGCCTTGAATTCACAAAGATCCACAACCTCCCAAGTGCTGGGATTAAACGCATGCACCCCCATGTGTAGCACACAAAGCATCATTTTGACCCTCAGAGCATACCATACAATCAGTAAACGCAGTGAGACTCTTTAGTCTGTTTCTGGTGTCCTGACACCTAGATGTATGGGAATTCTGTCCGTCCACAGATACTATAAGAATAAGAGTATTACTGACACCTTGGTGCTAGCAGTGGGATGCCTGAAATGTGACTGTGCTAACTGGGGCTAAAGTGATTTGATGCACAGGGTGTACCCTCTGCCATCTGTAGGCACTCACTTTGCTAAGTAACTTTCCAGTGACTCAGAGTTCCACGTACTATTTTCAAATCTCAGACAATCTGTTTTCTCTTAAACTATATTCATAGCTTTTTCAAATGATATTCTGTGTATATGTGTGTGGTGATGGGAATTGAACCTAGGACCTTATGCATGCTAGTACTCTATCACTGAGTCATCCCCAACCCCTAAATGATACTTTTACGTTTTTTGTTTTTAAGATTTATTTATTTATTTATTATGTATACAATGTTCTGTCCGCATGTATGCCTACACACCAGAAGAGGGCACCAGATCTCATTATACATGGTTGTGAGCCACCATGTAGTTGCTGGGAATTGAACTCAGGACCTCTGGAAGAGCAGACAGTGCTCTTAACCTCTGAGCCATCTCTCCAGCCCTACTCTTACATTTTTAAATTTCATTTTATTTACTGTGTGTGAGAGTATGATATGTATGTTATGGACATATGCATGCCGTGGCACACATGGAAACTAGAAGACATTTCGTGGAGGTGATTCTTGCCTTCCAATTGTAAGTGAATTTGGAGAATGGACTTCAGGCCACTGGTCTGTTACAGGTGCTTTACCTGCTGGGTCCTCCTGCTGGCTCTCAAAATTATATTCTTAATGTGAAGAGTTCGGATTTCTGTCATTTCTTTTAGTAAGATGTTACTTAATCTGGGGTACACTTCCTTAGATTTCCATATTGGAAAATGTAAAGAATCTACATCAGTGCATCTGTAAAGAGAAAATAGATTTGTTGGCTATTGTTGGAGGGAATCACTAGAATTGAAAGTTGTCACTCTGATTCAGCTACAGAGGCTAATATATGCTGAGGAAAAGATTATCAACACACTTAGATAAAAAAAAAATTAAAAACAGGTTTACAGTGGTACATGAAGCCACAGAGGTAGACTGGCTGGTCAGGCCAAGACTCCATTCTAAAGCATGTCTACCTTGCAGTGCAGTGCGCCCTCAACCGCCCTGCCTTTTTTGCTGAGCGACTCTACTATTCCATGAAAGGTGCTGGCACAGATGACTCCACCCTGGTCAGGATTGTGGTCACTCGAAGTGAGGTGAGGTGACACTTTCTGTATCAGACTGTACTTGATTTTCAATGGTGATTTCTTCAATGTTCTTGATTATGAAACCCTTAGGAAAGATGTGCCTTCTGTGTGGGGATTTCAGTAGTAAAACAGACTTACGCCCACAGAAAGACGGCATTAAAGCTTTTATATTTGAGAAGGCCTGTGGAGAATATGGGTTTGTGGGAAATCGCTAGATATTCGTTTTAATTTTTTGTTTGTTTGGGTCTCGTTAAGATGCCTATGCTGGCCCCAAACTCTTGGGCTTCAGTATCTCTTGCCTTGGCTACATAGTAGCTAGGACTACAGACAAGCATCATTGTGTCTGGTTTGCTTATTTGGTAATAGATTTTACTGGAAATTAAACTAAGGTACTTGTGCATGCTAATCAATTACTCTGTCATTGAGCAAAGCTTCAGTTCCTGGCTTAGATAAATCCATTTGGATACCAAAGTTAGCATCCTTATTAATTATAAAATAATCTTTAAATTCATCAGTTTTTACTTTGTTTGTTTTGGTTTTGGGTTTCTGGGCGTTTTGTTTTGTTTTGTTTTTTCTGTTATGTTTTTTTCAAGACGGTTTTTCTGTGTAGTTTTGGCTGTCCCGGAACTCACTTTATAGACCGGCCTGACCTAGAACTCACAGATATTTGCCTTCCTCTGCTTTCCTAGTGCTGGGGTTAAAGGCATGTGCCACCACATCCAGCTTTATTTATATTTTTAACTGAAAGCATACACTATTAAATAATACTGTAGGAGGTAGATTTGTTTGGAGAGATCAAACAAAATTTTTTTTTTTGTTTTGTTTTGTTTGAAATGGGATTTCTTTACATAGCCCTAGAACTCAATATGGAGACCAGGCTGGCATCGAATTTACAAAGATCTTGTCTCTGCCTCTTGAGTGCTGAGATTAAAGGCATGCATCACCACACCCACCTTAAAATTTGGGTATATTTAAATCTTTGGTGTGTGTTTATTCTTATACCTAAATTCTCTAAGCAGAATCTATTCTTAAATTGCAATAAAATATGCATAATAAAATTTACTGTTTGAACCATTTTTAAGTATACTGTGGCAGTAAATAAAGTCACGAAACAGTCACCCTCTGCCTTCCTCTGCTCCTTTCTGTTCTGCGTTGATAACACTAGGTTCCCTGGGCGGATGGAATCACACAACATTGTTGAGACTGAGTTCTTTCACTTAATCTAGGCTTCTCAGAATTCATGACTGCATTGTATGTCGGAAGTTTCATTTTAGGGCAGCATACCAATCTACCATATCTGCGTATGACTGTCTGTCTGTGCATACTTGTCTTGCGTCGGCCTCTTGTGTTTTATGAGTGATGCTGATGTGCTCGTGGTGTACACTAATCCTTCAAGTCCTTGCTACTTTGTTTGCTGGATGATACTGTAATTCTGTAGATCCTTTTTTTAAGCACTATGTTGTTTCCCACAGTAGCTACCCCAATTTCCATTCCCATCAGGAATATACAAGGTTTCCATTTCTTGGCCTCTTTACCAACACCCTCTATATTAATTTTATATAAAGCTGTCCTGTTGTCAGATAACTATCATATTTTTTAAATGCCTACTATTTGGGGAATAACAGATGATACTTATATCACATCTCTCCAGTGCTTCCCAAGGTGGCAAACGGGGTCTTCAGGGGAGATGTCGGCACTAGTGTGAATGAAAACTCTGGAATGTCAGCCATTTGCTGTTTTTCCTTCCCCATTCTGACTGTTATATATTATTAAGCAAACAAATGCATTTTCTTTTAACAGATTTTTTTCCCATCCTGTCATTTCTTACAGATTGACCTTGTTCAGATAAAACAGATGTTTACCCAGATGTATCAGAAGACCCTAAGCACAATGATCGCAAGTGACACGAGTGGAGATTACAGGAAGCTGCTCCTGGCCATTGTCGGCCAGTGAGAGGGATTCTTTTCCCTTGGGGAATGAAGCTCTTCAGGGCCCATCCTTCCAAGCGGTGAGACCTGCATGCAGCCATGTCAGACACCACCTGACCACAGTCGTTTTTTTACTGAAGACTGTCGGGGGCATGCTGGGTTTGCACATGTTGTTACTGCCTTAATTCTAATGTTAGTTTTTTTCTTTCTGTATCCAGTCAGTGTAAAAGCCATATCAATGACGTAGTAATGTAATGTTTGTAAAGCTTCACTCTCACTGCTTTTATTTTAATCTGGATTTCGAATCGAATAAAAGTCACAGTAGTCACTAATTCTGTGATGTTAGAAGAGTGAGAGAATGGGAATGGCGTTTGGTAATACACGCTCGTCTGGTTTGATTTCAGAATGTGATTTTCAGTTCAGCAGTAAGCCACAGTAACTCACGTCGATGGCTGAACTTCCCTGGTACCAATGCAACAGAGCTCACTCTCAGCTAGCAGTGGTGTGGGGCTGAAAGACCACATGGAGTTCACCTAAAAAACACAGTCTAGGCAAACAAACTCTTTGGAGGTTCTGGAAACTTCACTGGTGTTCTTGAGACCCCTTTCCATCCCAAGGCCAGCTGGTGCCAGCTGTTAGTAATGAGTCCCACTGTGTGATGGGAGTGCCGTGTGGAACACCACACAGCTCTGGCAGTGGTGTCCTGTGCAAGCTTGGCCTTCTAAGACACTGAGACCCCAGATGTTACATTATCGTGATAACAAAAATGCTCCTGAGGCCATCAGGAGCTTAACAGGAAGCACAGGAAGCAGCCTCCTCCTCTTCTTCCTCCTCTGTACTGGCTGGTTTTGTGTCAACTTGACACAAGCTGGAGTTACCACAGAGAGAGGAGTTTCATTTTAGAAAATGCCTCCATGAGATCCAGCTGTAAGGCATTTTCTCAATTAGTGGTCGGGGGGGGGGGCTTTGTGGGTAATACCATCCCTGGGCTGGTAGTCTTGGGCTCTATAAGAAAGCCAGCTGAGC
This sequence comes from Rhynchomys soricoides, assembly GCA_019843965.1. Lineage (NCBI taxonomy): Eukaryota > Metazoa > Chordata > Mammalia > Rodentia > Muridae > Rhynchomys > Rhynchomys soricoides. The sequence continues at coordinate 761,368 of JADRCH010000867.1, read as the reverse complement.
AAGCCAGGAGAAGCAAGCAAGTCGGTAGGAAACATCCCTCCGTGGCCTCTGCATCAGCTCCTGCTTCCTGACCTGCTTGAGTTCCAGTCCTGACTTCCTTTGGTGAAAAACAGCAATTGAAAGTGTAAACTGAATAAATTCTTTCCTCCCCAACTTGCTTCTTGGTCATGATGTTTGTGCAAGAAGAGAAACCCTGACTAAGACTTCCTCTTTCTCTTCTTCCTCCTCTTTCTCCTCCCCCTCTTCCTCCTCCTCCACAGCCCAGGCCCATGAGTAACCTGATTACCTCTGTGCTTCTACCCAATTCCTGTGGATGAGGAAAAAAGCAAGCACCATTCTATATTTAATTGTCACAGGAAAAAAATCACTTAACAAAAGCCTCTTTTAAAAACAGACTGTATGTGTACTAGTGTTTGCCTGCATACACATAAATGCATTCAACCACTTGCATGCCAATTTTCCCACAGAGGCCTGGAGAGGGTGTTGGAAACCCTGAAATGGAGGCTGAAGATGCTTGTGAACTATCCTCTGAATGCTGGTATCTGAATGAACCGAGGTCCTCTGTGTTTAGTTTATTAGAGTAGAAAAGTGAAAAAGCTATAGTCTGAGCTTTAACTTTAAGATAAATCTTTAAACAGTAAGTTTGGTCCTGTGCTTTACAGAAACAATAAAATTGCATAACACCTCTTTAAACCCACAGCCCCTTTGTCCTGGAGTGGTAATTGTAATTTGTATGTTTTTAAAACAAACTTATTTTTATGTACATAATCTTCTGCGTAGATGTGTGTCTGTGTGCCCTGCATGCCTAGGGCCTGAGATGTCCAGAAGAGGGCATCAGATAGCCTCTATAATAAAGTTAGAGATGGTTGTGAGCTGCCATGAGGTACTGGCACTTGAACCTAGGTCCTCTGGAAGATCAAGCAGTGATTTTAATCACAATGTCATCTTTCCAGCTCCAAGGATTTTTGTTTGCTTGTTTTGTTTTTTCCTCAGTTGTGAATTTTGTTTCTGTTGTTGTTTATAGAATTACTCATTTTATCTATGTGAGTTCACTGAAGCCGTCTTCAGACACACCAGAAGAGAGCATAAGATCCCATTACAGATGGTTGTGAGCTACCATGTGGTTGCTGGGAATTGAACTCAGGACCTCTAGAAGAACAGTCAGTGCTCTTAACCACTGAGCCATCTCTGTAGCCCTGCGTATTTTGTTTTTTAAAGATAGTCTTGTTTCAGAGTTAGTGACTGGCTTTGATTTTTGAAATCTTCCTGTTTTAAGCCACAGGCTTACAGGCAAATACTACCCTGTCCATCCCTCAGGCTTAATTGACATGTAATTGACAGATTTTAAGTATGCTTATTTTTAAGTACAGAATATGGTCTTTGATAGAACTAAACTTGTGTGATGTCTTCCATAGTTAAGTTTAAACTGTCACATACTTACAGAGAAACAGACAGTAAACTTAGGATCTACCTACAGTTTGTTTCAAGTGTGGGATTATTGTAAATTATAGTGGCCACATCTCTAGAACTTAGAGTGTTTGTATCCTGGAACAACCCCCATTTTTTTTTTTACAGAAGCAATAGTTTCTTTTTTTATTTTAATATCCTTTAGGAAACACTATACAAAGCTGAGTTTTCCCATTGTTTCTGTGTAATAGCAGGAAACTCAACGACCATTTTGTGATGTTAAGAGCAGTCAGCACCAGACTTAAAGAGTTAGGTACAACACAGACATCCTTCAAAATAAAGTGTCAAAATAGCAAGACACATAAACCAAGCTGAACAAATAAAACCACTTGGGAAGTGATTCCTCATTCTTAACAACCCCCATTTTTGTGAGCTTTCTTTGCCCCAGCAACCCTCACTGTTCTGTTACTGTGAGTTCAACTATTTTGGATTCCATGTATTTGTAACACAAATGGCCTAGCTTATTTAATTCCTCAAATTATGGTTCATCTGCATTATAGTGTTGTTTCTTCGTCTTTATGCTTGTCTGTTTTGAGACAGAGTATTGGAATGGAGCCCTTGCTGGCCTGGAACTTGCTGTATAGACCAGGCTGGCCTCTATCCAACTCAGGGCCCTGTCTGCCATTGCCTCCCTAGTGCTGGGTTTGAAGGCGTGCACCACCACACCTGGCTCACCTGCGTCATGATAAATGGTGGGTAGTGGGTAGGATTTCCTTTCTCAAAGGCTGAATATTTCAGTGTGTGTTTACATGTCACAGTTTTGTGTCTGTGTATACATATACATTCATGTGAGTGTTGTTACATACGCATTCATGAAGTGTCATTATATATACCGCAGTGTGCAGAGATCAGAGGACAGCCTTGTTTGAGACAGTCCCTTCTCAACTGCTATAAGTACCACCTATCTGACTTGGTCTCCAGAGACTGCCAGGTCCTTACTTCCCATCCTGCTGAGGTTAGCACTGGGATGATGGACACATGCTCAGCTTTTCACGGACTCTTGTGCCTTGAACTCAGATCCTCACCGTTCCATAGCACCTGAGTTGTTGATGCCCCTGCAAGTAAGTCTGAATAAGCATATTGGTTCACCAAGCTGGACTTGGTAGACTTGAGTGTTCTTTACCTCCTTGGATTGTCTTGGCAATCTTGTTGAAAATCTGTTGGCCGTGACTGTTAAATGTGTACTTCTCAACTCTTGATTCGTTTTCTTTGGCATGTATTATCTGTCCTCGTGCCTTGATACTTTATAGACCAGTCCTTCTACAGGATATTATGAAATAGAGAAGTGTGAATCCTCTTAAATTCTGACCAAAAAGTCAGCAGTGGTTTTTTTTTTAAGACTTATGTTTCAAATTATATATGTGAGATGTGTGTCTTTGTGTAGGGATGTGCACATGGATACAGGTGCCTATGAAGACTAGAGGCATCAGGTGACCTGGGGTCCTCTAGAGCTGCAGTTAGAGTCACTTCTGAACCACCCAGTGTGGGTACTGGGAACCAGACTTGGGCCTCTGCAAGAGTACTTCACACTCTTGTGGCCTGTCATACCAGCCTGTCAGTTATGATATTGAGAGCAATTGCTTAGACCCATGCTGAGCACCAAGTTTAGTGGTATAGTGTATGCTTTGCAAGCACAGAAAGCATTGGACTATGTGGCCTTATCTGGCCTGGAACTTGCTATGCATACCCAGTAAAGAATCAACTTTTTTTTTTAAAGATTTATTTTTATTTTTACCTTTGCAAGCACAGACACTCACAGAGGCCAGAAGGAGGCACTGGACCACTTGGGTCTGGAGTTACCCCTTATGGGTACTGGGAATTGAGATTGGGCCCTCTGGAAGAGTGCTAGGTCTCCAAACCACTGAACTATCTCTCGAGATCCAAGAGTCAGCATTTAAGATACAGGTATTTTGAGAAAAGATCTAAATTACTAGTTTACTTTTAAAGGGCAGAAGACTTATATACTGTCCAGTATAGCCTCAAATGCCCACTCAAGCAGTCCTTCTCCTCCCCCCCCCGCCCGCCTTCAGATTCCCAAGTAGCTAGAACTAGAGACAAGGACCAGGGCATCCTGCTAAAATGGGTGTTGTTGGCATATGTTTAGTAAAGACTTTCTTTTCTTTTTTTGAGGCATCTAACTAGGCTTCTTTCCTTAAAGAAAGTTCCTTTTAATTTTATCATTCTAATTTTTGTGGATATTGAAATCAAGCTTTGAGGAAAAAAAAATTTGAAAGGTAGAAAGCTACATTTTCCCTCAAACTTGCAAAGGAGAAATACCCAAGGGGCGTGGTTTTCAGAGCACAAGCTGCGATCTCCTTCCCTCGAGATGGGAAAAAGCAAGTTCTCGCGAGACCTAGCTGGTTGCTATAGTTACAGAAGACAACCAGCGTCTGCCTCAGGTAAGATAGTTATTCCCTTTCTGAGACTGTAAGTAAAGCTGTCACTCCCACTCCCCAGATCTTTTCTTCCAAGATTCCTAGCTCTTTCCCTTCAGCTAAGGCCAGGTTGAAATTCTCTCTCAGCCCAGCTGTTCCCAAGATCCCGTTTCATTCATAGCCGGGTCCAGTCCCATTTCCTTCCTCTGTCCTATCCCCAAGCTGTCCCGCCTCTGAGCCTGTGACTAGAAATGGATGCCTTGTTGAGGGCAAGAGCAAGAGTTGGGCGTTCGTGCACGGTCACAGTTACACAGTAGGAAAGTCGTCAATCTCCACGTCTGGGACTGTGGATCTGGTTCAGTGAAGTGTTTGCACTGCGTGTGTGTGAGGCTCTTGTCTGCCCAGCCCTGCAAGGTAAACCAACAAAACCTCATCCTCATAAACAAAACAAATGTCCCGGAAGGAGAAAGAGCGGAATTCACAGTCACGGTGAATGTTCCTGAATTGCAAGAAATGTATAGAGTGAGTGAATAGCCTTTAGGAAAGATGAACAGAAGAGAATAAGACAGAGAACGGGAAGGTTCCAAAGTAATTATGTGCATACACTGGGGCAGGGAGGGAGGCACCCTAAGCCAGATCACAGACTAGATACTAGGAGACACTCTTGGCCCTGCTTGAGACTGAGGGTGCGACATAGCAATGCAGATGAACTGTATTTTCTCTGCTTTGATCTTCAGATTTATTCTCACATTATGATCCAAACATACTGAGATAACATTTGCTTTTTGATCTTTGCCTTTGAACTTGTGGCTTTTGTTTTCTTTCTGCCTGGAACAGCCTTCATTTTACACTATTCTTTTAGCTCAGGTCGCCTCTGATGAGATGTTCCTGGTACACACAGTCACACATGCACGCTCAGATCCAGTCAGGCCCCAGCTACAGCACACCCCTGCTCAATGATGGGCTGGTAAGATAGCAAACTTGTCTGAAACTCACTGTCCTCTTTTATCTGTATGGCAGATTCAAAGGCTTTAGTATGTACCCAGGCATAATCGAAAGCTAGTTCCCTCCCAACTCCCCAATCGTCTGTCAGACTGCCTGTCACAAAGCTTAGACTTTTTGGTCTATTAACATGTCCTCAGCATCTGTCCCTATCCCTAACTTTAAAAAGTTTGCTTGATTAGTGATTTTGACAGAAGTGAAATGGATTTGAATAAGACTCAAAGGCATGTTAGTCTAGCATGTGGAACACAGATGAGCTATTCATGTGGTACCAGTACCAAATATACACTTGATAAGGAAATTGCCAGTGTCACTGAGGCCCCAAAAGAGCCTGGAAGCATTTGAGTGAAGAATCAGGCTTTTGGCAAGGGCAAGGCTGAGGGAGTCACTGGGAAAGGCAGGGAGACTGTGAAGCCTGAAGGCTGCGGGTGGCATCACCCATCCCTGATGGACTCGACACACACAGATACATTCTACTTCAGGTTTTACATTCATTTTCATTAAACACACAAAACAAATCTACAACAGATCCACACACTCAGTCCTTGTACTTGGTTTAGATTCTTTCTCCCGTTTGTCTGACTTTTCCCTTCGCTTCCCCACCCCCAAACAGCCCCACGACTGCTTCCCTGTGGTGTGTGTTTAAACTTAGGTACTACACAGGAGAGGGAACAAGTGATGATTGTCTCTTTTCCCTTGCATTAGCCTCCTTCATCCCTCCTCCCTTTGTACCCTCCTGCTACATACCCGCTTTGACCTTATTGTCGTGTATTTATTACATATTTAAATATAAATACTTCATCTGAGAGAAAATATACACATTTGTCTTTCTGAATCTGAGATGTTTTCCTTAACACAATCATATCCAATTCCATCCATATGTGTTAATAACATGAGTTAATTATTCCTTACACTTTATTGTATATATAATGTATATGGTACTTATGTAATATTTTCTTCCATCATCTTGTGAGCTTCCCATGATACAATGAACATGATGTACAAGTGTCTCTGTGTATGACAGTGTCTTAGTCAGGGTTTCTATTCCTGCACAAACATCATGACCAAGAAGCAAGTTGGGCAGGAAAGGGTTTATTCAGCTTACGTTTCCACACTGCTGTTCATCACCAAAGGAAATCAGGACTGGAACTCAAGCAGGTCAGGAAGCAGGAGCTGATGCAGAGGCCATGGAGAGATGTTTCCTACTGGCTTGCTTGCTTCTCCTGGCTTGCTCAGCCTGCTTTCTTATAGAGCCCAAAACTACCAGCCCAGGGATGGCACCACCCACAATGGGCCCTCCCCCCTTGATCACTAATTGAGAAAATTCCTTACAGCTGGATTTCATGGAAGCATTTCCTCACCTGAAGCTCCTTTGCTGTGATAACTCCAGCTTGTGTCAAGTTGACACAAAACCAGCCAGTACAGACGGATCATATGACAATTTTGTTTTTACCTTTTTTATATGTATGGGTAGTTTGCTCAAATGTATGTCTGTGCACCACGCAACGTGTCTGGTGTCCTTGGAGGTCAGAAGAGGGTATCAGATCCACTGGAACTAGAATTACAGAGAGTTGTGAGCTACCATGTGGTTGCTGGGATTTGAACTCGACCTCTGGAAGAGCAGCCAGCGCTCTCCACCACTGAGTGGTCTCTCCTGCCCTCCATTATTATGTTTTTGAGGAACCTCCATATGGATTTCCATAATGGCCACACTGGTTTACTTTCCTGGCAGTGATGTACAAGGCTTTTCTTCATTGTATTCCACTTTGGATTGAAGTAGAAAATGGATCTTCAAGAAAAAAACCCAAAGAGAGAGTGGAGTCTGGTTCCCTTGACAAAGTCTTTACACAGCATCCACAAAGGCCCAGATTCCACCCCCAGCACAGCATGCTCTTAATCCCAGGAGGTAGGGAAATCAGGAGTTCAGGGTCAGCCTTGGCTGTCTGAGTTTCTTTTGTTGTTGTTGTTACTGTGACAAAATACTCTGATAGAAGTGACTTAAGACAGAAAGGCTTGATCTTAGACCACAGTTCCAGGTTACAGTCCACCATGGTGGGGAATCCAGGCCCCAAAAGCTTGATGAACATAGTCACATTTGTCAGCTGTCAAAGAGTGTGCTGCTGCTAGTGCTCAGCTGGCTTTCTCTATTCATACAGGATCCCAAGACCAGGGAATGGAGCCACCCACAGGAGGTCAGTCTTTCCACTTCAACAGGACCAAGACTATCTCCTACAGGCACACAACTCTAGGAGTGTATAGATTTGTCAAGCTGACAGTACTATCACAGGGCTAATTTATGCTATATGAGATCCTTCTCAAAACAAGCATACATTTATTATCTATCTATCTATCTATCTATCTATCTATCTATCTGGTGGGACAGGGTTTGTGTAGCCCTGGGTGACTGGTTCTGAATTCACTATGTAGACCAGGTTGTCCTAGAACTCACAATCCTCCAGCCTCAGCTTCCCAAGTGCCAAAGTTACAGGGGTGTGTGTTGTCACACATGGACAACAATTTAGTTTTGACATTGTAAAATTATTTGAAAATACTGATGTAGAGACATAAGCCTTGGTCATTTTAAGATTCCATAAAACTGGGACATAATCTTGGAAGGGAGCTTCCCAGACTATGGAGGAAATGTAGATGGAACAGTAAACAATGACAGTCTCTGTCTTCTGATCTTTTGTATTTCATGGGCCAGTTATGTGTTGAGGAATCTTTAACATCAGTTAGTGGAGCCATGCCTGAGACAACTTCCTAAAAGCACTTCCTGTCCAACAGCAGAGGTGGCAAACAGTGGGTTAAAAACAGTGCTGGCCTGTAATGTCTGCAGCAGCTGTGGTCCTGGATTATGATGTTGTACAGAAAGAAACAAACTCATCTGTTATCTTTGTAGAGGCCAAAGAAGACAAGAGAGACTTTGACCAAATGCTGACATGGACCAGACGTCAAGCACAGTGAGAATGGTGCACATTACTGTGACAAATGGATATGATTTGGTAAATTGACTCTTGGAAACCCAGAGTCCCTATTTAGAGCATGGGTGGCAAGACTGAAGTTTCAAGTAATCATCTCCCTCTAAGCAGTGATCTTCTCCCTGGTGTTCTGTGTTAGCAGTCTGTACTCAGCAAGTCATCATGTCATGTGTCTAGAATACCTGGCCTTTTGAATGCTAAATTTAACAGGGATTAAACAAATGATTTCTGTTTTTCTATGTATTTTCCTCTTCTTACCCTTTCTTCTGAGACAGAGTTTCACTAGCCGATCCTCCCTCAAACTCACAGCAATCCTCCAGTTTCAACCTCCTAGATGCTGCAATGACAGCACGAGCCACACCATCTGACTTAGAATTCCTTTCTTCTGAAAAGGATCTAAACTCTTCCGGCATTGTCTCTCTGAATAATTTTATTTTAGGATTTCAAATAATAAACCTGTAATAACCACTAAGAATTAGGTGAATAATGAAATGGGAAAATATTCACTGTCCTAGAGTTTACAGAGCTGTTATTTAAAAGGGCATAATTAATAAGTTGTTTGATTAATAACAAGCATATAAAAATATATACATGTATACATGTATATATCACAGAAGCATAAAAAATATATTCTGAAATGTTAGTAGTCCCTGCACAATGGAATAAAGCCTCAGGATTTTATTTCCCTGTATAATTTTTTCTTACTTTTTAAAGATGTGTGGCATTTGAAACTGTAATGTGATGTTTGTGCCCACAGAAAGGCTTCAAAGGAGACACCCCAGTTACTTTTGTCCGTGCAGAATTCAACCAGGCAGTTCTCGGAGACTCTTCAAAAATCACTGTCTCTCCAGAGGGAACTGCAAAGTACAATTTCACTAGCAACATTGACCTCAGCCCAGATGGAGGCATTACTTTAGATGACCTCGCCCACAAACCTCTATTCCGTAAGTCTAATGGCCTTGCAAGGGGCTTCTGAGCACGGAGTCCCTGTGATGGGAGAAGTGAGAGGGTTTGGGGTTTTTCTTATTCACTCTACATCCAGCTTACTGCCCCACTGCCGGTTACCCACTCCTTCAGTCTTCGCCCATTTTCCCCTCCCCTTCTCCTCTGACTCCCCTCCTCCCCCCTCCCCCATCTCCCCACCTTGGCCCTTCAAGTCTCTGTGAGACTAGGCACTTCTCCCACTGAGGCCAGACAAGGCAGCCCAGCTAGAAGAACATATCCCACATGTAGGCAACAACTTTTGGGGTACCCTCCAGTTATTTGGGACCCACATGAAGACCAAGCTGCATATCTGCTACATATGTGTGGTGAGGCCCACACATATGGACATAGGTCCAGCCCGTGTGTGGGGTTTTGTTTGTTTGTTTGTTTGTTTGTTTTGGTGGTGGTGGTGGTGGTGGTGGTTCAGTCTCAGAGAGCCCCAAGGGTCCAGGTTAGTTGACTCTGTGGGTCTTCCTGTGGAGTTCCTATCCCCTCCAGGGCTGAAATTCTTCCTCCCGGTCTTCCATAAGAGTCCCCAAGCTCTATCCAATGTTTGGCTGTGGGTGTCTGTATCTGTCTGAGTCAGCTGCTGGGAGGAACCTCTCCCAGGTCAGCTATGCTAGGCTCCTGTCTGCAAGCATAACAGAATATCATTAATAGTGTCAGGAATTGGTGCTTGCTCATGGGATGGGTCTCAAGTTGGGCCAGTTATTAGCTGTCCATTCCCTCAGTCTCTGCTCCCTCCCCTGCACTTCTTGTAGACAAAAGCAGGAAGAAATAGCACCATAGATTTTGTTTGGTCTGCCTCTGGCACCAAAAACCATGACATGCTCATTTTAATCAGTTGTTTGTTTGTTTGTTTGTTTTCTCTTCCAGAAGTTTCCTTTGTATCCCAATACTTACGGTTGCCAGGTTTTAGGGGGAAATGATTTTTAAAAAAGAAAAGCCCAAAGAACTTGCTACAAGCTTTAAAATCGCCCACTGCTTATTTGACATTCAAGCCTAAGTGGGTACCCTGTATTATCTGAGCTTTTGTATATACACCATCAGGAGCGGCCGTTTGTATATACACCATCAGGAGCGGCCGTTTGTATATACACCATCAGGAACGGCCGTTTGTATATACACCATCAGGAGTGGCCGTTTGTATATACACCATCAGGAGTGGCCGTTTTTCATTTGCCTCTCCCTCTGAAGGATGCACTTCCTAAAATCAGGGCTAGATTTAGTTTATTTCAGAATTTTCAATCCCTAGAAATATCTGTAGCATAACAAATGCTCAGTCTCTGCTGGGTGAGCTGGATGGAGAGGCGGATGGTTTCTGCATCTGTATTTTTCTGGTTTCCATGTATACGTTATATCTTTATATCCGATGTAATTTGTTACACCTGTGTGCTAGGTCTTTTACTTTGTTTTGTTTTAATCTGTTCTCTCTCTCTCTCTCTCTCTCTCTCTCTCTGTGTGTGTGTGTGTGTGTGGTGCGCACTTGTATTTTGGTGTGTATGAAAGTACATGTAGGGGCTGGAGAGATGGCTCAGTGGTTAAGAGCACTGGCTGATCTTCCAGAGGTCCTGAGTTCAATTCCCAGCAACCACATGGTGGCTCACAACCATCTGTAATGGGATCTAATGCCCTCTTCGGGTGTGTCTGAAGATAGTTATGGTGTACTCATGTAAATAAATTTTTTAAAAAAGAAAGAAAGTACATGTGCATATGTGAGGAGGCCAAAGATCAATGTTAGGCGTCTTCCACCTTGGCTTTTGGCTTGTCTCTACCTGTCTAGGCAATTAGCCCCAGGAATCTACCTGTCCTCTAAGATTACCCCACCCCACCCCTGCCCTAACATAGTGTCTTGGTCAATGTTCTATTTCTGTAAAGAGACACCATGACCATGGCAACCCATATAAAAGCATTTAATTGGGGCTTGCTTACATTCACTATCGTCATGATGGGAAGCATGGCGGCACACAGGCAGACTTGGTGCTGGAGAGGTAGCTGGGAGTTCTACATTCAGATCAGGAGGCAGGAGAGAGAGAGAGAGAGAGAGAGAGAGAGAGAGAGAGAGAGAGAGAGACTGACTCTAGGCCTGGCTTGATCATTTGAAACCCCCAAATCCACTCCCAATGACACATTTCCTCCAACAAGGCCACACCTCCTAATGCCACTGTCTAAGCATTCAAATACATGAGCCGATGGGGGCCATTCTTATTCAACCCACATGTGCTTGCCACAGGCTCCCAAGTTTTATGTGGGTGCTGGTCAGGGTCTCATGCCTGCACAGCAAGCACTTTATTGACTGAGCCGACTCTCTAGCCCCATGTGTATTCATCTGTGGTCTTTGTATTAGTGAAGGATTCTCTAGAGGACCAAAGCAGTCTAAACAAATGTGTGCTAAGAGGGGGTTATTAGACTGGGTTACTGATATGGTTGGGGTAGTCCGTCAGTGGCTGTCTCACACTGGAGAGTCCAAATAACCCATTAGCCCACTCCACTAGACAGAGTAGTTCCCTTGTGGTGCTGGATGATTTCTGGAGAGCTGCTGATCTTCAGTCCACAATGCAGGCCTAAAGAAACTGCTATCAAGTAAAAGAATCGGTAGTGTCCACAGAAGTGTAGAACTTGCCAGAAAGTGAAGGCAAGGAGGAATTAGGAAAAGCGTTCCCTAGTCCATGTCCTTTTATCTTGGCTTTGAGGAATTTGATCAAAAATTCCTTAGAGGGTGGCCCAGCAGCTTGCCTCTTTGTTGGTCACAGATCCAGTGGGGTTGAAAGCAGCCCAGCCATTGGTCTTTATTTTTGATTTTGTAATTTTTCAGCTTTTTAAATGATACATCTCAGGGGCGCTTACCAAGCACACAGATATCAAGATTGCCACCTCAGAGATACAAGACTTGGAGATGCATACCACATCCCAGATCCCACAATTTGTCTCTATCTTTCTTCCCATAAGAACCCTTGGGGATCCCCACCTCACACACCACCAAACTCACAACCAACAGAAAAGATGCTGAAACTCTGCACCTTGGGCTAAGAGTCGCGGCTTCCTCCTGTGAAACAAGTTCTCTGGCTTGGCCATTCCAAGTGTCACGTGTGGGCTTCCTGGGAACCAGCTTACCACGGAAGAGGCTAGCCCAACCTTACCCTCACTGAGTCCTCCCTCGTTTCTCCACTTTGCTCTGAGTTTCTCTGAAACCTGAAAGAGGAGCACCTTGCTTGCTCTCTTCCCAAGCATCATGAATGAAGAAAGCAGAACCAGAGTTCTTTTAAATGTGTAACCAAAGTCCACAAGGCAGAAACAATATTTTAGCTCCCAGGAACAAGTCAAGAACTGAACTTGGAGGTTTTGAACAGTGGGAGTAGTGGGCGGGGAGGGGGGAGAGTAACACTCTAAAACCAAGAAGTAGAGTTTAATGTTTTTTATGTTTCACAAGGACAAAGCTTTGGGCTGTCATGGATGGGGAGGTCACACTGAAATCATGCCCCCCAGTACAACTATGGCTCTGAAAAATCAAGGCCTAGGACGATTAAATCCACTTGCCACCCTCTCTTTAGAAAGAAGAAATGAATGTTTGTTGCTAGTTAGTAGACGGAGCTTTTATGTAACAAAAATCAGCCATATTCTAGGTCAAAGTCATCTTCAGACTAGCCTTAAGCTCTTGACTTTCCATCTCCAGCCTGAAAAGTGCTAGGATTCCAAGTGTGTACCACTATGCATAGCTCAGATAGTTTCCTGAAGAAAATACAACACTTGACAGAATTAGACCCCTATACAAAACAGACATAAGCTTCCTTTGGAAAGGTAAAGCAAACCAAAAACTCGTGAATGGCTTGTGGAATGAAGAAATCAGTAAAAAAAAAAAAAAAGGAATTTATTTAGCATTACCAAACAGTAGAACATCAAATGCCAAACACAGAACTAGGAGTGGGAGGTGGAGGTAGAGCAGGGAGCATAGAGTTCAGTAGTAGAGCAGTTTACTGCCTGGCCCTACAAAAGCACACCAAGACCTGTAAGATGCAGTCACAGTAGAGGAACAGTTGTGATCTTAAGTGTGTTCACTAGGAATCAAAAAGGACGGAAACTTCTGAGACGATGGAGTAGGTACACTCCTCTCTGTTTCTCAGAAGCACAGCTGGACATTGTGTAAAAGCAGACCTAGGAGATGGAAGGGCAATGAGAAGGGAGACAGATACACGACATAACTCGGTAAATTCTATAGGTTTCCTTTTTAGCTTCTAAATACCAGACTTTCTACTTGAGACGTTAGTACTGTAAAACCATCAGTGGGTTCAGATTTTTTGAGTACATTTTCATTTGTATGTGCGCGCGTGCTGTGAATGTGTGTGTGTGTGTGTGTGTGTGTGTGTGTGTGTGTGTGTAGGCCAGAAGAGAGCATTGGATCCCCTGGAGCTGGAGTCACCGATGGCTGCAAGCTGCCCAGTGTGGTCCTCTGGAAGAGCAGCAAGCACCCTTAACTACTGAATCCTCTCTCTAGTCCTGAGATGGTTTGGTTTGGTTTGGTTTAACCCAATGAAAGTTCATTCCCTCTGGCTAAAACAGTACCAAAAGGGCATATTAGTGAGCCAGTCAACTGTCTGTCTGTCAGTAACTGCTGTATTCCCACCAAGCACCACAGGAAACAAAAACTGGCTCTCCATTTACCCAAGTGGAGCCTAAACGTTCATCCTCACAAAGTGGTAATGGTGTACTCAAATAGCCTGTGTTAACCCGAGGAGAAAGACCACTGACCCAATTATGGCCAAATTAAAGCAAGCTTCATTGTGCACTTACCAGAGAGCCAGCCAGCGGCTGTCTCCCCCTTAGACAGGGTTCAGGAGACCAGCTCTGAGCCAGTTTCTCAGGATTCTTTCATAAACTATGGAGGGGGATTTTTACCAGTAAGTGTGGTCACAGAAGCAAGACCAGGCAGTTAAGATTTTACAAAGCAGTTAAGGAAATCTTCCTAGAGCATTTGTTACAGAACTTTTTATGTTTACAAGGTGGGATGCAGCTCAGCTCTGAGAAACAGAAACTCACGTTTTACAGTAAACAGAAACTTAGCCACAGACTCTGTTGGGCTCCTGATTATAAAATGGAGTTGAGCTGGTTCTTCACCTGGTGGTATGGGAGGAAACTAAGCAGGAAGTCAGGACTTTTATCTCCTATGGTAACAGGTTCTCTTTTGCTGATCATTGGCACTGATGGGTCCACACGAGGATCCTGAGATTCTAGTCTAAGTTGCCATTAGGGCTCTTACGGTTGTTGTCAAAGGAGACCTAGTGTGGTGTAGAACTTCATTATGGCCTTGTGGGACTAAGTCCATCCCCACTGCATGACTGGCGGATACCAAGGAGTCAGAATTCCAGTCGCTTTCCCAGTATCTGGGTGCTGCTTCCCTGAGGAACAACGACAATGAGTGGAGAGAGTAAATTTCTTCTCTCAGGTGGAGTGCTCAGGACTCAGTACCTCTGCCTCCTACTGAAACAGTACCAGAAAAAAGAAAGAAGCAGCCAAAGCAGACGGTATAAGTAAAATCAAGAGTTTCAGAGGCTACTAGGGAAAGGCCAGGTTCCAGCAGCAAGTGAGGTCATTTAAGAAACAAGAGACCTCAAACTAAGTTGCAAAGGCGGTCAGCAGACGTGACACTAAGGTAGCTGTTGGGGTACAAGTCCAAGGCAAGGATTTTGTTAAAAGCCGAGGGATGAATCTTCCTTGACCAATTGCAGACATTATGGGATCAAACAGGGGAAAAAGTAGAAAAAAGATTTAGGAAAGAAACAGAAGACATAAGAAAATTTAAACAGAAATAAGAAAATTGGGAGCTGCAGAGATGGCTCAGCAGTTAAGAGCACTGACTGCTCCTCCAGAGGTCCTGAGTTCAATTCCCAGCAACCACATGGTGGCTCACAGCCATCTGTAATGGGATCCGATGCCCTCTTCTAGTGTGTGTCTGAAGACAGCTGCAGTATACTCATATAAATAAAATAAATAAATCTTTCAAAAAAAATAAGAAAATTTGGAATTGGGACTAGAGGGATGGAAGGCTCATCAGTCAGGAACAGAGGGTGCTCTCTCAGAGGACTGGGCTCAGTTTTCACGCTGAGGCTAACGTGTGTAAGTCATTACCCAATACCTCTTCTGGCCCCCCACAGACACTGGGCACACACGTGGCACACATAGATACACTCAGGCAAATACTCAAACACATAAAATAACTCAAAGATATTTTTAAATTCCTAGAATTGAAAAATATAATATGTGAAAATCTGGGTAAATAAGCCCAACAATAGAATTAAGAGAACAGGAAAGAAGCAGCAAGCTGGAGGGCAGAGCAACAGCGGTTACCTGACCTAAACCATACAGAGGACAGAGGACAGAAATGATGAGAAACGTTAGGGCTCCTGTAACTATGGCAACACACATAGTGTTAGTGCCCTTTGGAACTGTGACAGCGTGTATAATGTTAGTGTCCTCTGGAACTATGATAGCGTGCATAATATTAATGTCATTTGTGTCTCAGGACAGGAAAAAGAGGGCAGAACTGAAGTAATTCAAACAAAACAATAACTCGAAGATTCTCAAGTTTTTAAAAATCTGTTTTACTGTATTTTATGTGTATGGGTGCTTTACCTGCATGTACATGTACCGTATGAAAGCCCACTGCCCTTGGATCTCTTTGAACTGGAATTGTGGATAGTTCAAGCAACCATATTGGTGCTGTGGATTGAGTCCTGGTCCTCTGGAATAGCAGACAGTCTCTTAATCAGTGAGCCATCTCTCCCGCCGATTCCCGCTTGAGACAGAGTCTCAGTATGCATCTTTGACTGGATTAGTACTAGATCCGTAGACCCAGGCTGGATTTAAACTCACAGAGATCCATGTGCCTCTGCTCCAGGGTGCTGGAACTAAGGGCATATGCTACCATTCCCTGCTTATAAGCCTAAAGTTTCAGGAAGCTGAATGAGCTGAACAGGAATGAAATCCATGCTAAGAAAATGTCACAAACTGCTGGGGAGGGAGACTGGGTGGTAGAATGCTTGCCTAGTGTGTAAAAAGCCCTAGCTTTGATTCCCAGCCATGCATAAGCCAGGCATAGTAGTTGTACTGGATAGTTTTGTGTTAACTTGACATAGGCTAAAGTCATCTAAGAGGAGACAAGAAAATGCCTTGGGTTGGGGGAGAGGGACTGAAATGGAAGGATCAAGTAGGGAGGGAGAGGAAAGAGGGGGACAAAGGAGGGGACACAGGGAGAGACAGCTAAAATTAAGGGCCATTGAGGAATAGTGTGGAAACTCAATATAATATAAGCTTCCTAAAATAGTATGTAGTATATGTGTGTGTGTGTATTTGTGTGTGTGTGTATATGTATATATATATACACACACACATATATATATGTATACACACACACACACACACACATATATATATATATATATCCTAAATCAAATCTCTAAATTATGGGAGAAACAGAACCCCAACTGGCCATCTCTTGTCACCAAATGAAGCTTCCAGTGCCAGGAATGGGTTACATCTAATTGAGCTGTTGGCCAAAGGGGACCCATGGGAACACCTGAACAACCCAGTCTGGTGCCAAGACTATAGGTTGCTCTGCACAACCTGATAGCAAGGCCCCATTGCTGAAGACAACACCTGCACAACTCACTGACCATGGAGGAGTTGAGCTGGTGCCCACATGGAGCCTTCACCCCTCCATACCAGCATCTTTGGTACAGGAGGTACTCTGCACACTATGAAGGGAGAAGCGCAAACACTAACACATCCCAAACCCTTTGATCTACAATGCTGCCTTGCCTGCAAAATAGGCTACTGCAGTGGTAGCACAGAGCTGTGGGAGTAACCAACCAATGTCTGATTTGACTTAAGGCCCACTCCATGAGATGGAACTTGTATCTGATACGGTTTAGGTGACCCAGAACCCCAGACTAGATAGGCCAGGGACGGTAAAACCAAGTACTACTGTTCAAAAACAAACAAATAGTAGTAAAAATTACTTCTAACGACATTCTGCTATACTCCTAGATCAATGCCTTGCTCAGCCATCATCATGGAAGCTTCCCCCTGTAGCAGATAAAACTAATACAGAGACCCACAGCCAGACAATATGCAGAGAGTAAGAGAACTTGCAACACTGAGCCCTAGATAGGAGCTCTCTGATAAATCTACCACCTCAGGGCTCAGGGAATCCTGTGGAGGATGAGGCAGAGAGAGTAGGGGAGTCAGAGAGGATAGCAGACACCAAGAGAACAGGCTGTCTAAATCACATGTGAACTCTCAAAGACCCAAGCAGCATGTACAGGGTCTGCATGGTCTGTACCAGATTGAGTCCTGAAGCAGAAAGGAGAAGTGGACACCTGGCCCCCATCCCTAACCTAGAAGTTATCTCCAATCGATGACCACTTGCAAATGAAAATTTAGTCTTCTCCACTAGAATCGCACTGAGGAAACTACTCTGAAAGGTAGGCTGTGTGCCCAGCAGTAGATGGCCAATAGAAAATGAACTCAAGGGCATCTTTGGAGATTCATTGTCTCATAATATCATATGAGGGCTTTTTTTTATTCTAACATTTAAATTTTAATTTTTATTTTACATTTTTTTTAACCCTACAGATGCTTTGCCTTCCAGTTTAGCGGTTTTTGTTTGTTTGTTTGTTTGTTTGTTTTTATGAGATTACTGGGTATGCAGACAAGTAGGTCTACATCTACGTCGGTTTCTTTTGTCTGTCCTTGGTTTCTTTTCCTTCTGCTTGTTTTGTTCTATACCAGTGTGCTAGCTTTTATTTTATCATATTATATTACAGTGCCTTATATTGATTATAGTATATACCCTTGGAAGACTGTATCCTAATGAGAGACAGAAGGGGGTGGGGGAAATTGGGAAGAGTATGGGAGGGTGTGGTGGTTTGAATGAAATGGCCCCCATACACTTGCAGGGAATGGTATTATTGGAGATATGGCAGTGTTGGGTATGTCCTTCTTGGAGGAAGTGTGTTGCTGGGGTGGGCTTTGAGGTTTCAGAAGCTTAAGCCAGGCCCAGTGTCACTCTCTCTTCTTGCTGCCTGCCAATCCAGATGTAGGACTCTCAGCTCCTTCTCTAGCACCATGTCTGCCTGCACGCCACCATGCTTCCCATCATGATGACAATGGACTAAATTTCTGAAACTGTAAGCCAGTCCCAATTAAATGTTTTCCTTTATAAGAGTGGCTGTGGTCATGGTGTCTCTTCACAACAATAAAACCCTAACTAAGAGAGAAGGGAAACTAATAGAGATATATTGTATGGGTGGAGGGCTCTTCGATAAGGTTAGACAATGAAAACTGATAACTGAGAAGGAAACTCTCATCTAATTGGCTCTCAATACTAAATGTTGGACTGAAAAGAATTATTGTTCAAATACCTAAAATATAATACTCAGATAACTGGAAAACCAAAAAAGCAAATGCTTCTACTTGGAAGGCAGAGGCAGGCGGATCTCTGTGAATTTGGGGTCGGCCTGCTGTACATACTGATTTCCAGGACAGCCAGAGCATCAGAGTGACACCCTGTCTTAAAAAAAAATAGAAAGGAAGGAAAGGAAATACCTCCATAAGATGAGGTTGTAGGCTGTAAGCAAGCCTGTGGAACATTTTTTGTTTTTTGAGACAGGGCTTCTCTGTATATCTCTGGCTGTCCTGGAACTCTCTCTGTAGACCAGGCTGACCTCAGACTCATATAGATCCTCTTGCCTCTGCCTCCCTACTGGGATTTAAGGCACACACCAACACTGCTGGACTTGTGGAGTTTTTTTTTAAATCAGTGATTGATATCAGAGGGCCCAGCCCATTGTGGGTGGTGCCATCCCTGGGCTGATGGTCCTGGATTCTAGAAGAAAGCAAGCTAAACAAGCCTCGAGGAGCAAGCCAGCAAGCAGCACCCCTCCATGGCCTCTGCATCAGCTCCTGCCACCAGGTTCCTGCTCTGTTTTGAGTTCCTGTCCTAACTTCCTTTGATGATAAACAGTGATGTAGAATGTAAGCCAAATAAATACTTTTCTCCACAAGTTGCTTTGGTCATGTTGTTTCATCACAGCAATGCTAACTCCAACTAAGACACTAGGCACACCTATAATCCAGTACTCAGGAAGTAGAGGAAGAAGGATCAGAAGTTCAGGGTCATCCTTAGCTACATGGTAAGTTTGAGGAAAGTCTGGGATACATGAGGTCCTATTTAAAAACATTAATTTCTAAAGAGTGTACAAGTAACACAGTTTCACCATTAGTCCAGGCTGTCCTTGAACTTGAGATTCTTGCTTCCACCTCTTGAGTGCCACCACTTCTGTCAGTAATTTTTAATGATAAATATGATAGGAGGCAGTGGTTCTTTCCTATGATGAGGAGTAGTAACTTTGTTGCCAGTAGTATATACACCAGTTGCTTTTATATGTATGTACTGCATGATTCTGAGGTAATATCTATCTATTCCTTATAATTTATGGCAGGAAGTTCAAAAGTCACAGAGCTAGTAGTGACTTCCCACTGTCTACCAGTAGTCCCTGATGATGTGTCTTCCTGGGTTTTGGTATAATTGTTGCTGCTGCTGTTATTTGTGTCTATCCTGTGATCTGAAACTTCAAACAAGCTTTCTTCCCATTGCACTATATGTCCCGTGTCAGAATTCACTCTCTTTAACTTAGACTTTGCTTGCCAAGGCTTTGCCATCTGATTGAGTGGTTAGACATGCTCTCGTTTTCTTTGCTTTGACTTTTCTAGTAACGGTGACTGAAGTTTTACCAAAGGAAAAGAAACAAAAAGATGAGAAGACCTTAACTCTTGGCCAAGCTGTGGTGGATCTTCTTCCTTTACTAGAAGGTCAGATGTATAATCTATCCAAAAGCAAAAAGTTGCAAAATTCATAAAACCTATACCCTGCAATTTGTGCAGCCAGCCTCCATAACTTTGAAGGATATTAGTGGAAAATGAAGGCATGGCTGTGCCTATAACACCTTTGATCTGACCCTTTTTTCTTTGGCTCAACTTGACCTTACAGGAGAGGAGTCATTTGAAACGACGGTCCCATTACACCCTGTGCAGGGGTCACCCTTGGAAACTCCTTTGCCAGGCTCTAAGGTAATCTGCATTTTAAGTCTTAGTGTTTTCAGCCTGCCTCATAATCCAGATATAAGGTCCAGGTCAGGTGAATGCACTTCCTTTCGAGACACCGATAGTGCTTGTTTCTGGTAAGCAGAGATGAATAAACTAAGTCCCACCTCATGGATTATAACCCAGTGTAATGAACTGATGAGGCAAAGAGCAGGTATTGGCTACTTCATCCACAAGTATGTTATGGAAGGGTTAACTATGGAAATGCTTCTTTAAAAAAAAAAATTATTTATTTAATGTATGTGAATACACTGTTGCTCTACTCAGACACACCTGAAGAGGGTGTTGGATCCCATTACAGATGGCTATGAGCCACCTTGTGTTTGCTGGGAATTGAACTCAGGACCTCTGGAAGAGCAGTCAGTGCTCTTAACCGCTGAGCCATCTCTCCAGCCGTGGAAATGCTTCTTGAGCTATGTACCTGGGGGTTAAATTATATATGACAGTATACTGCCCGTGTAAGCACAGCACCTTGCCTCTGGTTGGAGACTTCTAATTCAATAGTACTAACCAGCACCATGTCCTGAATTTCAGAATGTGAGGTTTTGCAACGCCCTGGAGTTCTCTGCAGTGACACCCTATAGACATCTAAGACACAACATTCTAAGAAGACTGAACTCACTCTCTCCCTCTAAACTTGCTCTTTCTTCCATCTTAGTGCTGTCAGGCTTTGCCCATCCATGAAATTACATGGCAGGATCTAAGTGACAGCCATGGGTCCTAACAACTGACCTCCAAATACAGCCTATTTTACCCACTAAGCCTCTTTAGACCCTTTCTTTTTACCATTTTTCTATTCGATGTTACCTCAGCTTTCATTGGGTCCTTAGGCATAATCTTGGCACGTGACCTTGCCTCCTCCCCCCCACTTCAGCCTTCCTGTTGCTTGCATAGTGACTTAACAGCAATTCTGATCACATCTTTTCCCTGCTTAGTGTGGCTCACTGACTTATCCACTGTGTGTGGCAAGGTCCAGATTTCTTTGCAAGCAACCCACATTCCTGATAACAGGAGCCTCCCAGTTGATTGACTTGACTCACACTACCTTGTGCATTCCGTTCCAGTGTCCTGGACTATGTCCTTACCTCTGCCTGAAGGCAGCACACTGTTTCAGTCCCTTTACTGTAGCTTTTCTTCGGACCTAGAATTATTTTTTTCTTTATTTCCCTTGTTGATCCAAGCCACAAACTCCTTGATATCCTATAAAAGCAGGATCTGATAGCATTGTTTCCTAGTCTTTTCTAGCCCAGTAATTAATTATTCTTTTCCTCCCTGGTGCTTCTCAACAAGAGTATCTTGTACAGGATTTGTCATAACTCATTAAACTTTAATACAAGTTTCATAATGAAAGGGAATGTGTCTTCTTTATCAGCATATTATTAGCAATCAGTACACGTTTAAGAGGCCAGTGACATGGCTCAGTGGGAAACACACTTGGCTGCCAAGCCTTGAGCTCAGTCCTAGGGACCTTCTTAGTAGAGGGAGAGAACCAGCTCCCATAAGTTGTCCTCTGGCCACCTGCCATTCATATAAATAAATAATAACTTTAAATATATAATCTTAAAACTGTAAATGCATATTTAAACCTTTTTATTGTATTGTGTGTGAGAATGTTAGGTGTATACACACACACACATATAGATACTTGAAAATATCTTATTATAAAACACTGCATTTAAATTATAATAAATAATCATACAGGAGTGGGTATGGTGATACAAGTCTTCAATCCTCGCACTTGGGAGGCAGAAACAGGTAGATCCCCTTGAGTCTGAGGCTGAGCTGGTGTATATAGTGAGTTCCAAGCCAGCCAGGGCTACATTGTGAGGCCCTGTATAATGATAGCAACAACAACAACGATGGTGGTGGTGGTGATGATGATGGTGATGATGATGGTGATGACGATGATGATGTCGATGACAACAACAACAATTATGATGGTGTAGAGATGATGGTGATGTGTGGCTTGTGTGTAAGGAGTTTGCCATACAACTGTGAGGACCTAGGTCCAAATTCCTAGAATCCATGGAAAGCCAGACATAGGCCCTCATATCCCAGTGGAAAGTGAAAACAGATCCAAGGTTGCCTTCACATGCTTACAGTGGCACATACATGCCTGAGCATATATACACACATCCTACATGCACACGCCCCACATAATCATAAAGTACAGGCTAGCAAAGTGAAGGCACTCAGTCCGTGAATGCCTGCTAGGCATACCCAGTATGGAACCGTCCGATTCCTGTCCCAGACGTATTTGTGTTTGTACTTTACCTCACTATGAAACGATTCTAGGTCAGCGTAAGATTCTCCAGTTCTCCTTTCGATTCTTTCTACAACTCGTCTGTTTGGAGTAACTGTTTGGATAACTGATCTCATCTTGAGCAGTGGTAGAAAATAATAAAGAGAATGAAGACCCATGTCAACTTTTATAAATGTTGCTTTACTTTTTTATTTTATTTTATAGCAATGCAGTCTTGATGTGAAGGTATTTGTGTCAGAGCCCTTACTGACCCCAGCCCAGGTCTCAGCGAGCAATCTGCTGAAGGTCACACTGGAGGCAGCCTATTCTGTGCCCGAGTCATTCATGCCAATAGGGCCTCAGCAGAACTACATGGTTGGCCTGCAAGTTCCGTCAGTCGGAGAGGTAAAGCCCTATTTCCAGATGTTTGCATGGGCTCAAGCAAGCCTGGACTCATGGCCATGCTCCTCTCTGCCAAGACTGTATTCAAACTCACTCTACCAATGGCTAAGATTTATTTTGGGCTTAAAAACTAACACTTACTTTTGTTTTACATTTATACCTTCACATTTCACACCTGTATTTCACAATCTACACATTACATGTAGTTTATTAATCAGAATATAGTTACAGTCCAAAATATGTGCAACATTTAAAAGTTGCCAGGTTTTGGTATGCTATACATGGGCTATTTGTGACTGTTTTGTGGGTTTTTCATAAGTATCTCATTGTGCAATGCTTTCTCTTATTTCCAGGCATTTTGATCTAGAATTTTAGATTCAGGGACACTTAAGGTTCTTGCTGGAGATTCCCAAGGTGCTATAAGCTAATGCCCTCACCTGTGCTACTGCCACAGCCTGAATGTAAATTTGCATAACACTGTCCATGTGCTGGGGGTTTAGGTGGGTTCCAGAGTTACCTGACTTTCACTTTGAAAACTGGAACAACCTGAGGCTAGTCTGGATGGTTGCTTTCCTATCCAGGACAACCCCGTAACTGCACATGACAATCCGTGCCTTGTTCTGCTCCCAACTTTAAGTTTCTGCTATTTCCCCCCCCTTTGAGTTGTTGAGTTGGCTTAAAGAGCAAAGCTCCTTATTGCTGAGCCCGGTGACTTGAGTTTGATCCCTTGGGCCTACATAGGGAAAAGAGAACACCAGCTCCCAAACGTTGTTCACCTAACCTCCACACACATTTGTGCACATGTACACACACATACACATAAGTAAATAAGTCAAATACTTTTTAAAAGAGTAACTTGCATTCTGTCATCTTTTCTATCACTCACAGAGTTATATGTTAGCACAAATAGAGTAAAGTTTACAGACCCCTGTATATAGAACCAGATAATCATGGAAATAATACCCAGAAATTCACTGGAAAAAGTACTAAGACGACCTTTTACATGCTCCAAATTCCTTTACAAGTGTCCTCACATCTGTTATTTATTATTTTAGAAGGACTACACTATGATATTCAAGAATGGAAATCTGAAGCTTGGAGGGGAAAGAGAACCTGTTCCCCGGCCTAAAAAGTGGCCTATTGCTAACATTCTTGCTCCAGGGGCTAATAACATTCCTGATGCATTCATTGTGGGGGGTCCCTACGAGGAAGAAGAGGGAGAGCTCAACCATCCTGAGGTGAGAGAGAGCATGTTTTCATGATAAATACAGTGCATTAACACATTATAAACCCTTTGTGAATCTGAAATTTATAAACACACACCTGTCATTTGTCAAAACTGGTTGCATGTCAAAATCAAATATCATCTGATTCTGCAAGCAGAGTTATTTATATCCAAATTACTCTTTATTTTACATTTTTTTTGAGTTGATTCAGTTGTTACCATAATGAAATACTCAAGATAATCAGCTTAAAAAGAGAAAAGGTTATTTTGGTTCACATTTGGAGATTTGGCTCCATGATGGATTAGCCTCTCTGTTTTGTACCCAAGGATCCCACCACTAGGCTTCATTTCCTAAAGACTCCATAAGCTACCAGTAGTAATACTCTTGGGGCCTTTAGCACAGAGGTCTGTGGGAGACATTCAGCTTCCAAACCATAGCAATAATAATATAGTTGGAAATAAATGATATAGTTCCAGGCCAGCCTGGTCTACAGAGTGAGTTCCAGGACAGCCAGGGCTACACAGAGAAACCCTGTCTCGAAAAAAACAAAAATAAAATAAATAAATAAATAAATTATATAAAGTTAAGAAGTGTACAGTGAAAGCCTTTCTCTCATGTGTGCATATTCTTCCTGATTCTTTTCCATCTCGGTTCCTTAGCAGTTATTCTGTGACAGTTTCCCCCTAGATGCCTCTTGTACATACAGAAGAAGTGCAGTGCTGTGAAGACTAAGAGACGGACCCTGTCTGTCTGTGCTGGAAAGGAGGGAAAGGGAGTTAGATTTCAGAAGGACTGGCTTACGGAACTAAAACAAGTGTTTAAAAGAAAACAGTAGAAAGTTCCCAGGTGGCTACATTTATATCAGTCTATTTGTAACGGGAGTGCTTTTCCTTCCGATGATGATTCCAAAGGTGGTGAAATAATATTCAGACAGCGTTATAGCAAAATTTACAGCTAATTTTTTTCTTGGTGCTGGAGAGCTGACTTAGTGGCTAACAGCACTGGCAGCTCTTCCCAAAGACCCAGGTTCAGTTCTCATCACCCTCGTGGGGGATCACAACCATCTGTAACACACACACACACACACACACACACACACACACACGGTGCACAGCCGTACATGCAGGCAAAGCACCCATATACATTTAATTAAAAAAAAAATGTTGGGAGTGGGTAGGTGTGTGGGGGAACACTGTCGTAGAAGGGGGGGAGGGGAGGGGATAGGGGGTGTCTGGGGGGGGGAAGGAAACCAGGAAAGGGGATAACATTTGAAATGTAAATAAAGAGCCAGGCAGTGGTAGCACACACCTTTAATCCCAGCACTCGGGAGGCAGAGGCAGGCGGATTTCTGAGTTTGAGGCCAGCCTGGTCTACAGAGTGAGTTCCAGGGCAGCCAGGGCTACACAGAGAAACCCTGTCTCGAAAAAAAAAAAGAAAGAAAGAAAGAAAGAAAGAAAGAAAAAGAAATGTAAATAAAGAAAATATCCAATAAGAGAAAAAAAGAAAACTTGTGTTTCTCTAGGGAATCCAGACTTCTGGTCAGTATTCAATCATTCTATTTTAGAACTAGAACACATCAAGAAGCCACGCCTATTTTCTCAGTTTATTCTACAGTATTGTTTTTGTTTCTAGACTGGGTATAGATTGTGCTTTCTCACACCAGGAGCAGGGAAATATGTCTGGGTTTCCTCACATATCAATAGACATTACTGTATGCATAGTGATACTGTCCCCATCATTTCCACAGGTCATTATGTTTTACTTCATGGTGTATCTTGGGTATTTTTTTTCACATCACTACATAAAATTTATTTTCATTCTTTTTCTTTTTTTGTGGTTTCTATATTATATGACTTTGAGTGGACATACTTTAACTTACTCCTTTACTAGTGGTAATCAAGAGTTTGGGGGTTATTTTTTTCTTTTTATTTCAATATAGAGCATAGAAAAATGATAGAAAAGTGATGGCAAATGGTTCTTGTCCTAGTGGACAGACATTAGGAGAAACATTCTGAAAAATCGTTGCTGACATGAGGATGTTGGGTTCTTTTCATTGAGTCTAAAGAGCTGAACTCATAACAAGGCTAGCAATATTTTAAAATTGCTGACGTGTCTTTTTTTCATCCTTTGTTTAGTGAATAGTTGTAATTCCCTTATATTTATATTTGATTTTATATATTTTGATCGCATGCTATAATTTAGTTTACATAATTATTTCTCAGCCTTGACCACACTCTGTAAAGGTGCCAGGAGGTGTGCTAGCACATGCTTTAATCTTGGCACTCAGGAGGCAGATCTTTGTGTGTTTGAGAGCATCCTGGTCTACATAGTGAGTTCCAGGCCAATTGGGACTACATAGTAAGACCCTGCCTCAAAAACCAAATCAAGTGGTGACTATAGAATGAGTTCCAGGACAGCCAGGACTATACAGAGAAACCCTGTCTTGAAAAACAAAAAAACCAAACAAACAAAAAATCAAACTGAAAATAAAATCTGTAAAGTTTGTTTTTTTAGTTTTATTTTGTTTTTTTAATGAGAATGAATCTTCACATTTGAGTTCTAGGTTGGCCTTGAACTCATCTTCCTGCTTCAACCTCCTCAGAACTAGGGTAACAGAGATGCACCCCTATGTACGGTCCCTGAAAATATTTTTAAGACAATGACAGTGGTGTGTTATTTTGTTGGTTTTGTTTCCTATTGTTGTGGCAAAATACTCTGCTGCAAGCGACTCAGGAGAGGAAGGGGGTGTTCAGCTCACAGAATCCAGGGTGCAGTCTGTCATGTCAGGGACGTCACAGACTTCCTGAGAGAGCTGGCCACATCACATCTGTAGTCTAAAGCAATGGGTTCACACACACAGCCTTGTGCCCAGCTCTACTGCCACTCTCTAGGAGATCTTTTTTTTATTTTTTCAAACCTCCTCTGTGATTTTAATGTACATTCTGAACTGAGAATCACTGAATGAGGTTATGTGCATAAACACTTGGCATTCAGCACTGCACCTGTCGGTTCTCTCATAGACCGAAGCAGTTAGTTGCAGTAGGCAACATATACAGGAACGCCCACTGACAGAATTAAACTGGCGCACAGAGAACAGGCTCTTCTATCTTATTATTTCACAGGACAGGGAATTTAGGAACCAAGCCGAATGCATGAAGAAGAGGATTGTCTGGGACTTGGAAAGTCGCTGTTTCCTCCATCCTTCTGCTGTTGCAAGGTGAGAACAGCAAAGGACCGAGCCCGACCACCTGGGTCCCTGGGGTGAGGGAGGGAAGTTCTCCACGCTCTTACATTTGAGTTAAGGCTGTTTGAAACTTTCTCTTCCATTCTGTCTGCATCAGCTTGACATTTTGTTTATCTGCTGATAGCAGAAGCCCTAGTGATGGAGACTTCGCCAAGGTGAGCATTTCTTTTCCATACACGTAAAATAATTCTAGAACTGATATGCACAGCCTTTGCTCTACCGCATGGCTCAAGAGTGCTAGAGCTCACGCATGCATGCATGTGTGGGTGCGTACGTGGGTGCATGCGTGCATGTGGTGTGTCTCTGCTGCTTTCATGGGCAACAGAGAAATGAGGCAAGAAGGCCATCTGGAGCCATGCAGCTGGTATTGGTTCAAACTTCAGGAGTTGTTTATTTTTAGTTATTTAAGCACAGCATAATCTGATGAGAACTATTCTTGTGAAGATCAACTCAGTCTCTTGTGTACAGCAAAGCATACCTATATCTCTTTGAGGAACAAAGCAAGCTGAATACAGATCAGAAGTGACTACACTGAAACTGTAAAGTACATATGACACCTTCCATAAAGACAGGTAAACAAATTTACAAGAAGGGTCTGGTGCTGGCTCTGGATTTGGAAGAGGCCACTAGACTAGAAAACGTGTCTTTTCCAGTCTTCTGGAAGAAAACACGCTTTGCATTTCTTCACTTGGAACAGCTGTGTGAGCTTAATATGCCAGGTCCTTTTAGCGCATGCCCATGAGCACAGAGACCTGTATGCCCCCCATAAGCTCAGCTGGAGAGCTGGCCCAGAGGTTAAGAGCATTTGTTCTTCTTGCAGAGGGCCCAAGTTTGATTCCTGGCATCCATATGGCCTCCCACAGCCATCTGTAACTCCAGTCCCAGGGAATCTGAAGAGGCCATCTTCTGACCTCTGCAGACACCAGGCATGCATGTGGCACACATACATACATACAAGCAAAACACTCAAACATGAAGTTAAAAAAAAAAAAAATAAAAGGATTGCTGGAGCCCTGGCTTGCACCAGAAAGTGGTCGAAGGGATTGTATGTGGACTCAAAAGCGCACTGCTGGTGGTTTAGATGTTATTAGGGTTTTGTCTGCCTTGCTCCACACACCCTACAGGAAGAGATGAAATTGATGCTAGAAAATACATTGTTTTCATTGGATACATTGTCACCCATCCCGAGTCAGCATATCTTTACTGAGGAGAGACAGAAGCGGTGATACTCTACAAATAACTATTTGTCTCTGCTATAGAAAGCTCGTTACAGATGAGGAACAAAGAATTGTCAATGTACCTGCCATCACATGCTCGGCTCTGGCTTTTAAAAATATTTTTTTCCTCGGAATAGTTTAACATTTATTTTAAAAAAAGAAATGTTGGGTAGGTATTTCAGAGGTGCACTTCTGGTCCCCTACCTGGTCATGTGTACCTTGACATGTTGATGGATTTGATTTTACTGAGGATAAACTGTTACTCATATTAATTTGAGCATATACTCATCCATTAGGTCACTTAAGAATAAGACAAAGTTTTAATTGTTTTACTTTATGAAATGTTTGGGCATTTTCCTCACGTTCTATGGATTTGAATTTGTGACTCAGTATTTCGTTTCTCTGTAAACTTTAGTGCTTCTTATCTGCTCATTAATGCACATGTGCAGCCTTTCCTCACTGGTCAGGGCTGGATGGTTTTCTGTCTGAGAAAAACCGTTATTTCTCCTTTTGCAGGATAACCATAGTGAGTATAGCAAGGTTTTTGACTGAGATTCATTAGCAGACACGTTTGGTGGGGTGTAACAACACAGTGGAAGCTTCTCGAGTGCAGGACCTGCTGCTCATCCAGGGTCCATGATTGGGGATAACTTGACCCCACAGACATCATGGATGACGCACTTTTGAGTTACCATGTCTTCAAATTCATCTGCATCAAATTTTGTGAAGCCCCACCTCCTCATGTGTGGGATCAGAGGGTCTATTTTCTTCCACCATGAGAGTCCCACTGAGCCACTGGCCCTCTTTAATGTTGGTATCTGAGTGTCATAGTCAAGGAAGTAGGAATTCAAGGACTAGGGTTTCTTGTGTGAGGTTTGGCCTTGATCTGCTCAGGAGCTGGATATAGTGAGCATTTGTTGTAACTGTGCCACAGGCCACTGGGTGATTTCCCTTGCCCTGTTGCCTTTGGGCTAACCTAAGAGCGCCTATCAAGATGGGACGCTGTTCTGCTGCTCTCTGCTGGAGCCCTGTTGCTGTGCTGGCAGGTTTTGAGGTGTGAATGGTTCTATGTGTCTCAGTAGCTTTGAGTCCCTGGGCTGTTGTTCTCAGAAGTCCTTTCTTATAAAGGACACTCCACACTGTGGATACCTTTAATCCTAGCACTGGGAAGACAGAGGTAGAACTCAATCTGTGAGTCTGAGAGCAACCTTGTCTACACAGCAAGTTCCAGGTCACCCAGGGCTACATAGTGAGACCCTGCCTCAAAACACACCAGCAAACTCTGGCGACTGTTTCAAGCCATTCACTTCCCACCCCTCATTGAAGCATGAGGTTTCCCTGCCTTTAGAACACGTAGCCTTTATGTCTGGGTTCCCTGGAATTTTTAATTCTTAGTCTCAAATAATTTGTCAAAGTTACACTTGAGGTGTTTTTCCCCTGGTACTGTGTACTGTCCTTGGCTATCAGTAAAGTGGATCTCAGCTCTGATCCTCTATGTTTTCTTGCCTCTCCAAGTTTCAGGTCACAATTTTTCCTTTACCTCACTGTCTGTTGGAGCTAAGGGAAAAAGTCCAGTTTTCAATCTGACCAGATTTTATTCTTGGACAGCAGGAATACTTTATAGCTGTGTCTGAGCTGGAAGTCCACTTAGCCACAGGAAAAATAAACACGTTTACCAACTTTGTTATCTTTGGGATAATTCACTAGATATGGGATGCATAGCTCAAGAATGCAAACGTTTTCTATTGGATATTTGACCAAGCCCACTCAGTCAGTCAACAGGTTCTCCAGCGCAGGAGCAGGATTGAAAAGAAAGAGACGATTAGACAATGCTACAGCATGGCCTCAGTCAATTCTGAGACTGAAGGTGTGTTTATTTTTCCCCAATCCGCTTTTATACCATTTTAATTACGTGCAAGCCATAGGTCAGTTCTAGGTTGAGGAACAAGCAATACAATAAACACAAATAGTCAAGGAACAAACAAGGCAGTAAACAAAAGTCCCAGGAGCACTCCCGCTGTCACTGTTTCTAAAGGCTTATCGGGATGACTGAACTATCTGAGCCTACTTCTCTGTCCTAGCCCAAAGTCATATTCATGCCTGAAGCCTACTTCTTTGTTCTACCCTAAAATCAGATTCCTGCCTGAACTTACTTCCTTGTCCTTGGCCAAACGTCATGTTCCTGCCAAGTGGCCCCCAAAGCTCTCCACAGATATTTTCTTTATTTACGTTTCAAATGTTATCCACTTTCCTGGTTTCCTCTCGGAAAACCCCCATCCCATCCCCCTCCCCCCTGCTTCTATGAGGGTGCTCTCTCACCCACCCACCCACCCACTCCCACCTCCCTGCCCTGGCATTCCAATACACTTGGGCATTAAGCCTTCACAGGAAGGCCTCTCCTCCTATTGATGCCTGACAAGGCTGTCCTCTGCAACATATGTGGCTGGAGCCATTGGTCCCTCCATGTGTACTCTTTGGTTGGTGGTTTAGTCCCTAGGAGCTCTGGGGGGTGGGGGGGAGGAGTTTGGTTGGTTGATATTGTTTTTCTCCCTATGGGGTTGCAAACCCCTTCAGCTCCTTCAGTCCTTTCTCTCACTCCTCCATTGGGGACCCCATGCTCAGTCCAATGGTTGTCTGTGAGCATCCACCTCTGTATTTGTCAGACTCTACCAGAACCTCTCAGGAGACAGCTGTAACAGGCTCCTGTCAGCAAGCACTTCTTGGCACCCACAATAGTGTCTGGGTTTTGTGTCTGTATATGGGATGGACCCCCAGATGGGGCAGTCTCTGGATGGAATTTCCTTCAGTCTCTGCTCCACACTTTGTATTATGTTCCCCCTTCTAAGAAGGACGGAAGCATCCATACTTTGGTCTTCCTTCTTCTTGAGCTTCATGGGTTGGGTTAATTGGTGGTGAGTGGGACAGTCCCATGTCCATCCCCAGGGCTCGGGCCTCTGGGAGTGGCAGGACTCAGGAAGTTTGACCACTCTCACCACACAGTACCAACAGTCGGGTGTCAGGCTGTGAGAAGCTGCAGGATACCACCCGGGGGTAGGGGAGCACGGCCTGAGGTCCCGGGAACCGGGAACCACATGGAAGCCTGCTTCATCTGGTCCATAGGCTCTTGGGCATCCCAGACACTACTGTTTGCTGTGGAAGATCTGAGAACGGAATGAAAGCCCTCGGGCTGGATCTAGCCCTGGCCGAGGGGGAAAAAGCAGGGAGGAGCCTGGCTGAGTTCTGCAGGACCGGGTCCTTGCCTTGTCCAAGGCTAGCTGGGTTGGTTTGGTAGAGGCCGTGGCTGGAAGTGCTGAGAGGCCTTCTACGGGAGACTAGACGGGGCTCTTTAGACGAAGGCAAGTTCCATTGTTCCCCACATTGGATTCCAATGAAGAGAGACAGTCCATGGTTTTAGGGTGTTTATTATCATGGCAGAGAGTGACTATGAGTGAATCTGTATCCCCACAAGCTCAGGGAGGACCTGAGGTTAAAATACCTTTTGCAGGGAGGAGTGACTGGGAAGGGGAAGGGGAGTTTATTGGCTAAGCCTCTAGGTGCCTTATTAAAATGGGAATGTCGTGAGGCTACATGACCACACCTCTACCTGTGGAGGGGCTTGGGTGTTGCCCGTATGTGACTGATAGTCACAGATCTATGGTGGAGAGCTTGGGCTTCATGTCAGGAGCCTGGGGCCCAGGAGCATGGCAAAATGCCTACTGTCTCTTGTAGGGTTTTTCCCTACTGGGTCCCGTGGTTTTAAACCTTAGCTCAACCAGAAACCAGGATGCCTTTCACGGTCCCACATTCATGTGGTCTGTGAATTGTGTCTTGGGTATTCCGAGAATACAAACATTTTTATTGTGCTGTGATAAAATACTCAGCCAGAGCATCTTCAGGGGGAAAAAAGGTTGAGTTGTCCATCATGGGGGAAAGTTATGAGCTGAGGCAGGTGAAGGCGTCAGGGAAGCAGAGGCAGGTGAAGGCTGTTGCTCCCATCCTTGTTCAATTAGAAACCTCAGCTCTCCAAATGCCACCAGCCACATTCAGTCAGTGTGGGTCTCCCTTGTGCCGTTAGACCTGTCTAGAAACATCTTATGAAATATATCCAAGGATGGTAAATATAAATCCTGCCAACTTGATGAGATTAAACATTACAATTTTCAGTGTGTTTGTTTATTTAGACAGGGTCTCCCTATTTAGATGAGGCTAGGCTGACCTGAAATTCAGCTCTCCGACTTATGTCTAGCAGTGCTAAGATTAAAGACATGAACCACCTCCCCAACCCTCCCCAGTGGATTGTTTGGTTTTGAGACAGGATCTTGCTGTATCCCATACTAGTCTGGAACTCGCTATGCAGCCCTCAATCTTGTGATCCTCTTGTGTTAGCCTCCTGTTGAACTTATGCTGCCGTATGGCACTAAAAGATGTGTTATTTGAAATTGTTAGCATTTTAAAAAACTATTTTTATGAATCTATTAACATAGGAAGGTTTTTTATAAATAAATAAATAAATAAATAAATAAATGAAATCAGCTACCTGGGCTGGAGGGGTGGGTCAGCTCTTATGAGGAGCACTGTCTATGCTTCCAGGGGATACTGGCTCAGTCCTCCCACCCACACCAGAAGGCCTAAAACTGCCAGGAACTCCAGACCTAGGGCATCCAGTGCCACCATCAGGCACTGCACTGACATTCATATAACCCACACAGAGACATGAACGTACACATGCTTCAAAATAATAAAAAATATATATGTTTTTTTAAATAAGCAATGAAGCCTAGCATGGTGGTGGACATCTGTAATTCAGGTTCTCAGGAGCTTGAAAACAGAAGGATTCTAAGTTTGAGACCAAACTGGGCTATACTAGTATGACTGTCTCACAAACATAAAGCCATCTGCCCAATAAGACAGACATTCACTGTCTCTCTATCCTTGTGTCTGTTTATCTCTCTCATGCATACAAACACTCACACATACACACTCACACATACATATGCTCGCTCTCTCTCTCTCTCTCTCACACACACACACTCACACACACACACACTCTCCACAGGTATTCCATTACTTTTTAGGCAATAGATTTTATTTTAAGTACTTTGAACTAAACCCAGGACTAGGCAAGCACCCATTTGACCAACTGAGACATATCCCCAGCTCATTTTACTCATAATTTCCTAAAAAAGACAGTGTTTCCTTTTAAGCTGTACCATTTGCATTTGCAGATAGTGCTGATGGACTGGTTTTTAATTTGCAGTTTACAGAAGCGAATTGCTGACTGCCGACTCTGGCCCGTGGAGATCACAAGAGTGCCTTTCGTTGTTGTACCGAAAGCCAAACCAGGCAAACTTGAGAAGGTAAACTTGAGAAGGATCCCTAAAATAAAATGGGTGAGGTGGCTTCTGCCCATGGTGCCCAGCACTGGGAGACTGAGACAAGGATCATTTTAGATCCGGAGTTGGAGAGAAGCCTAGACAACAGAGAGAGCCTTCCTTTCAAGTTTTTAAAATTAGAAGTGACCTATCAAATCAAATCTGTTATTCTGTTTCTCTGTGTCTCATCCAATCTTATGTGGCTGTTTCCCCTAATGTGACCAATTTGTGGTTCTTTGTCTACGAGTTTCTTAGTGTGTGTACTGATCGCTCCTTTCCCAGGAAAACCAGGATGCTTGGCCACTGAAGTTCCCTGTTGTTCACAAATACTCCTTCCAGCCTTATTTTCAGATACTTATTTCCCCTGACCCTGTGTACCATAGGTACCATAGGTACCACAAGAGATCATTATTTTTATCTGGGACAAAATGAATGATACAGTTCAACCTAGTTAACTTAGACTTACCTACAAAAGGTGTTAGACTGCTTGTTAATGTGATAGGATTCATAGATAAACCACGATTTTGGAAAGACAGGATTTTGTGAGCCTGGAATGTGTCCTGTATCATTTTTTCCTGTCTATGTCTCATGCTTACTCCTGTGTATAAGTTCCGTGAGGGTAGGGATCATTCAATAGACTGCTTTTATAGTCTACACGAACCTAGCAAGACACACAACTCATAGCAGGCCCTTAGCAAGCATCTACATTATTTGATTTGGTTTTGAAACGGCTCTTTTGTGTAAAAAAAAACGTTACCACCATAACAAACAAAAGACATCCTTATCCTGGTCTGGATGGGAACTCTTCAGTCCACTATGGAATCAGCAAGAAGGTTCTTTAAAAACTAAAAATAGATCTAGCATATGTCATAGCTGTACCACTTCTGAGTATTTGCCCAAATGACTCCAAGTCAATACATCACAGAGAATGGCCCTTTGGTGTTTATTACTGCACAGTTCACAGTAGCAAAGCTCTGGAACCAGCTCAGGCTTTCAGCCACAGAGGAATGGCTTTAAAGATGTGGAGCTTCCCTTTTGGTACAATGATCATTTAAATGGCAGTCTACTGAATGACCCTTACCCTCATGGAATTTATATACAAGGAGTAATAAAGAAACATATACAAGAAAAAATGATACAGGGCATGTTCCAGGCTCACGAAACCCTGTCTTTCCAGAATCGTGGTTTATCTATGAATCCTATCACATTAACAAGCAGTCTAACACATTCTGTGAGTAAGTCTAAATTAACTAGATTGAACTGTATTACTCATTTTGACCTAGATAAAAAAAATGACTATTTCTTATGGTACCTATGGTAAGACTATCAATACATAATAGAATTTCCCAACCATAAAGTATAAAGTAATGTCATTTGCAGGAAAATAGATGCAGTCATATGATACCAATTAAGTCAGTCTCAGAAAGAAAAATACATATTTTCTGTTCCTGGATTTAATACAGACACTTACAGTCTGTACATGTGACATGAAAGTAGAAGCAACACCAATTAGGGGACAAGAAGAACTAAAGGGAAGAAGGGGAGGGGGAGGACTGTGTGGAGGAGCACGCTCAGTGCACACATCCGTGACTGAACATGTCCTTATGTAATAGCGCTGCATACAGCAAACGCACAATGTAAATGGTTTGTGTTTGTCATGTTCATTTATTTATTTTCATTTTATGTTCATTAGTGTTTTGCCTGAATGTATGTCTGTGTTAGGGTATCAGATCCCCTAGGACTGGAGTCAAAGACAGTTGTGAGCGGTCATATGGTTGCTGGGAATTGAACCCAAGTCCTCTGGAAGAGCAGACAGAGCTCTTACCCACTGAGCCATCGCTCCTGTTGCTTGTTGCTGTTGTTGTTGTTTTGCTTTTGAGACAGAGTCTCTCTACATAGCCCTGGCTGTCCTGGAACTCACTATGTAAACCAGGCTAGCCTCCAACTCACAGAGATCCTCCTGCTTCTGCCTCTAGAGTGCTTGGATTCAAGGCATGTGACACCATGCCTACCCCTGAAAATAATTTGAAATGCTGGTTATGTATGTAATATGCATGCATATATATGAGTGTCTGTATGTATGTGGGTGCACATGTGCATGTGAGTGCATGTGCACATGTGTGCACTAGTATGTTGAGGCCACAGGTTGACACTGTATGTTTTCCTTGATGGCCACCCACCTTATGTGTTACATCCCAGTCTCTTACCTTGAGCTCAGAGCTCCCCACTTGGGCTAGTCTAGCTAGCTGGCCTGCTCTGGGATCTCCTGTCCCAGCCTACCCAGTGTTGGGATTCCAGTGGGTTGCTCCCCATGATCAGCATTTATGGGTGTGCTGGGATCCAGATTTCTGTCCTCACATTTGTGGGGCAACCACTGAGCCATCCCTCAAAGAGTTTTTAAACGAGGAAACCCTACTCTATCTAAAAAAGAATAGTTACATCAGCATGTAACTATTTCCCTTAGATATCAGAACCATGAAATGTTATGATGGAGACAAAGGATTTTTTTCATCTCCCATCTAACTGTTATTATAGCAGGCAAATATAAAGAGATTACTTTAAACTTGGAATTATTGTTTTCTCTAAAATTTGATTTTCCCTTAACGTATTTTATGGCAAAATGACATTAGAATTTGTTCACTATCAGGCACTTTATCTTTGGAGAGAGAGTTTGGATGGAATCAGGTCTTGCAAATACAAGGCAGGCTTGTTTGTGGTCCTTAGTCAGTGGCAGGAGTTGCTTATTAATGAAAGCGCTCTTTGGAACCTGGATACAAAAAGAGACCCCTTCTCAGCAAAGCATGACCTATCAGCTGAGGGGTTATGCCAAAGCATGCTGGTCAGAAACCATACTAAAGCTCTGGAAGGTTCTGCTCATGTCACAGAACTCTTTGAAGTACAGTTTGAGCCAGACCATCTGATTATCTTAAAATCTGTTCTCTTTTTTACAAAATTTTACTTTTCTCCTAAGAAGCGATTTGCTGAAATGGACTTTTTGGTTGGGTATTTATAATGTCAGATTAGTTGAATATATGTTGACTTGGCTACAGCCTTTACCTCATTAACCCTGCTAATATGCATTACCTTGGTGATTGTTAAACCCACTCTGGAAATGACGCTAGGTCCCAAAGTGTCTGCCACTGAGCAAAGATACACAGCTACTTGCTTAGCAGAACTTGTTTCTAGAACAAATCTTCCATCTCTGATTCTGAGCTCCACATCATCCGCCCCTCTGCTCTGTAGCTGTAACAACTCTTGCTCATATTCCCCTAGATCGATGATGAAAACCAGCTCTCCTTTCATGGTGTGGCTTACATCAACATGGTCCCACTCCTGTATCCAGGAGTGAAGAGGATACGAGGGGCTTTTCATGTGTACCCCTACCTGGATGGGACAGTCTTTGAAAAGGTAAGAAATTGCATAAGATGTATCATCTTAATTTATTGTCCATATATGTATGTGATTGCGTCTTTAGCACTCAGGTCTTTGCAGTGACATCTAGAACCACTTAGTATGGTGGCATTCACCACTGTGCAGTGTAAAGAGAGATCTCTGTCATTAAGAAGCATTTGTCCTTGGGTTATTAACATACATGCTCAGACGTCATTTCAGTGCTATATCAATTTAGTTCCCTTATGACCTCCCCAGGCACTGGTTGCTAACTGTGTTTGTAATATAGACAGGGTTTCTTGTATGTAGCTCAGGTTGGTCTTGAACTTGCAACTGTTCTGCTGCTGCCTCCCAAGTGTGTGGGATTATAGGCCCATGTGTTTTTTTGTTGTTTTGTTTTTTGTATTGGTTTTGGTTTTGTGTGTGGGTTTTGTTTTGTTTTGTTTTTTTGGAGGCAGAGTCCCACTGTGCCACCCTGGCTGTCCCAGAACTTGATATGTAGATGAAACTGGCCTCAAACTCACAGAGAGCCATCTGCCTCTGCCTCCAAACTGCTAGGATTAAAGGTGTACATCACCACAGCACACCATATGATG
Source organism: Rhynchomys soricoides (assembly GCA_019843965.1). Classification (NCBI taxonomy): domain Eukaryota; kingdom Metazoa; phylum Chordata; class Mammalia; order Rodentia; family Muridae; genus Rhynchomys; species Rhynchomys soricoides. The sequence continues at coordinate 723,716 of JADRCH010000867.1, read as the reverse complement.
AAGATAATGATGATGATGATGATGATGATGATGATGATGATGATTACTCTGTTTACACATACACCTACATGTCAGAAGAAGGCATCAGATCCCTTTATAGTCGTGAGCCACCATGTGGTTACTAGGAATTGAAGTCAGGACCTCTGGAAGAACAATTAATCCTTAAGCTCTTAACTGCTGAGCCATGTCACCAGACCCTTATTCTTATTATTTTTACTTGTGTTGGCAAGATGCTCAGAGCGTAGAGGCACTTTCAGGCAGGCCTGACAACCTGAGTTTGATCCCCAGATCCCCCAGATCCCACTTCTCTTAAGAGTTATCTGCTCATCTCCATAATACCCGCAGACACATACACACACACACACACACACACACACACACACACACACACAAAATTAATACAATTGAAGCTATTTGTTGTCTTTTTATTATTTAAAACAATCTTTAAATTTAAATATCTTTGACCATATTCTTCTCTCCCGAGTCCTTCCAGATCCCCTCCCTGTCCCCTACCTACCCAACTTTAAGTTCTTTCTCAAAGACAAAACAGAACACCAAAAGCCAAATACAATAGGGAAACAAAGCAAAACAACATCGAAACAGGAAAAGAAAGCAAACCCACCAAACTGTAACTAAATAAAAGCACACAAGAAACTGTGGAACCCACTATAGTTGGCCAACTAGTCCTGAACATGAGACCTGAACTGGAGTGGCTGGTGTATGACAGCTCAGTTGTTAACCTTCCCTGTAGTAGCCAGGTTTCCACTCACTCATTCATTCATTTAAAAAATATGAAAAAATAAAATATTTTAAGATAAAACAAAAGCTATCACATCAAAGTTGAAAGGATAAATCAACAGAAGGAAAAGAGCCCAAGAGAAGAAGACAAGAACCCGAGACCCACTTGATCACACACTTAGGAATCCTGTAAAAACACTAAACTGGAAGCCATTATGTGTATGTGTATACATGTATACATATGTATGCATGCACTAAGGACATGGTGCAGACCCATGCAGGCCCTGTGCATGCTGCCTCAATCTCTGTGAGTTCCTATGAGCTTTGCTCACGTTGCTTTCAAGGGCCTTGTTTTCTTGGTGTCCCCCATCTCCTCTGGCTCTTACATATAATATACTCTTTCTGCCTCCTCTTCTGCCACATTCCCTGAGCCCTGAGGAGAGAAATTTGACAGAGACATCTCTTTTAAGGCTGAGCATTCTAAGGTCTCTCACTCTCTATGTAATGTCTGACTGAGGGTCTCTGCATTTGTTCCTATCTTCTCCAGGAGGAAACTTCTCTGATGATGGCTGATCAAGGCACTGATCCATGAGAATAGCAGAATGTCATTAGACTCATTTTATCACTATGTTTTTAGGGTTTTTTCCCTTCCTGTTTTTAGATCAGTATTATTTGTTTTTACCCTAGGTCCTGGGCTATCTAGTCTCTAGTTGTTGGTCACTCAAGCAATGCCAAGTATAGGTTTCATCTCAGGAGTGGGCCTTATGTCCAATCAGTTATTGGTTGGTTACCCCCACAAGCTTTGTGTCAGCACTGCCCTAGTGTATCTTGCAGGCATTGCACCATTGTAGATCAAAGGGGTTTAAGTTATTTTAACGATAAATCCCTATAAGTCTGATTATTTTCTAGATAGTGTTTCTCTGTGTACCCCTGACTGGCCTGGAACGCTCTCTGTAGACCAGACTGGCCTAGAACTCAGAGATTCACCTGCCTCTGCCTTCTAAGTACTGGGAATAAAGGTATGTGCCACCACAGACTGGCTGATTTCTATTTTAAAAGAAGAGTCTGCTACTCACTTGGTATGCAAATGGATGGTGGATCTTCCATAACTTTATTATTGAAAAATAACTGTCTTTGCAATGATTGTATAATGTATTTTTATTGTTAAAATTTACAGGGGAGTATGTTCCCCTAGAAAACATGACAAAAACGGCTGAAGTTTGAACTATACATACCAAGGTTTTATTGTGAACTTTCAACTTGCCTTAGTCTTCAGTTATATTTGATAGTAGCAATTAGACAAATATTGTTTCTTTTATATAAATGAGTTATTTTACTTGAGGTAATTCAGAATTATGTGTCAAAGAGGAAATTTTTCTGATGACTACAGTTATGACAGCAAAATCAAGCCCAGGTGCCAGGTCTCTTCCTGCCACGTTACATAACAGGGAGGCAGCTCATTTCCAGTGGCAACTTTATGTGCTCCATAAGGGAGGGGTCCAGCGAGGGTCTTCAGGTCTCTGTTCTGGCTGCTGAAATAATCTGGAGAAGCTTTCTCCCTGGGGAGGGGGAAGGCCCATTACCTATGACTCATTCATTGTTGGCTTGCTTTGCTTGCTTCTTTTCAGACCAAATGCTTGTTCAGCTTATTCAGGGACACTGGGCACCATTTGGTCCACAATAATAAAGCAGGAGGACTTAACTCTCCACTGTCCAAACCCCTCTCCAAGAACCTGAAAGAAGAGAGACCAGGGAAAGACAAGGACATAGAAGGACGGCCTCGGCTCGGAGAGTTGGTAGGCTCAAGACTACCAACAGACATTTGCACTCATTTCCCGTCTGGGGAATTATATTGATGTATTTTGTGTCTTAATGTCCCCAGTACTATGAGGGCCATGAGACAATCCATGTTTTGATGTTTCTTTTTGTTTCAGCAGGCACCTAGTATAAAATCACAGAGCTCAGACACCCCTTTGGAAAGTGAAGCCCCCCTGAGCCACAACCTTGAAGGACAGGTGATTGTATTCAACATTTCAGAAACCCAAGTCAACTCTCCCAGACGTTGACTGAGTAACATGGCTTTCATGGAAAGTGCTAGAGGTGGGACATGAGTCACCACAAGTGCTTGCTCATGGGTAGTCTATGACCTTGGGCAAGTTTGTTCACTGAGACCGCAAAGTGAGTTGGCACTAGATTGTGGTTAAGCTCCTTTGCAGAATCAAACTGGTTTTGTTTTGTTTCCAGACAGGGTTTTTCTATGCAGAGAAGAGAGGAAAGAGTGGCATGCATATAAAATAGTTCCAAAAGAAGTAGGAATGAGTTCACCAGGCATGGTAGTGCACACTGGGGAGGCAGGAGGAACTCTATGAGTTCAAGGCCCTGGTCCACACAATGAGTGCCAGTCAACCAGAGCTACATAGTGAAACTTTGTCTCAAAAAAGAAAATAAGTAAATTTTTTTAAAAAAGTATGTCCAATGGGAGCCACTAGAGTAGAAATGTCCAAGAACAACTATGAAAACGCTTCCTTCCATGAGCTACCTACTATTGCTGCATTCCTTTGGAACTATTACTCCATGTAACATATTTGAACCACAGAGATCATACCACATATGCAGTTTCATACGCATATTTTTACTTGGTATATTGTAAATAGTACCTGATGTTACTAAAAATGTTTCATTACTGCCTTTTAATGAGATTAACAAATAACCATGTCATTGCAGCAATATATAGAAGCGGGGACATACATTGTCTTGGAGATTCAGCTGGACAAAGCCCTGGTTCCAAAGCGGATGCCAGAGGAACTGGCCAGAAGGTGCGGGGCACTTGTTCTCCTGGTTGGTACAGTTTAGGAATGAAGAAGAGGTCACTTAGTTTGTCCCCAAAATGTAATTTCCCCTGTCCTAAGCAACAGTGTTTCTGTCTTTGTTACAGATAGAGTTTATTCTATTGCTGTTTATTCTATTCTTCATTGGGAATGTCATTACATTTTTTTTTATGTTGACATGAGCAAGAAAGTATAAAACACCCAAATTCCCACTATCTTGCAACAGTATTCTCACACCTTGCTGCCTGTGTGGGCATTGCTTTATGGCCATAGACAACATGCTCACGCACATGCCTCATATATGCATATATGGAATTCCTGACAACTGTGTTTACTGTACCATCACTGTGCTTATGTGTTACTATTTCAGCAGCAATCTAAAGTTGTTGGTAGATAATGTTCCAAAATGTTCTTGTATCTTTTTTTTAATCTCTATATTTATTTATTTATTTGTACGTTTTGCTAAAGCTTTGTCTTTTTTTTTTTTCTGTTTTTAATTTTATTTGTTTGTTTGGGTTTTTGAGATAAGGTTTCTTTGTGTAGGCCTGGATGTCCTGAAACTCACTCTGTAGACCAAACTGGCCTCAAACTCACAGAGATCCACCTGCCTGTGCCTCCTGAGTGCTGGGCTTAAAGGCATTTGCCAAACACTAAGCTCATATGTGCGGCAAGCTTGGTACACTAGCTGCTGCTTTGCCAGAAATAACCCTATCCTGAATGTCACATGATTTTCCATTTCTCTTCCCTGGGCCTTTCCCAGATATTCTCAATGACACCTTCCCTGGTGAGGTCTGCTCTCTTGTGCTGCCAGCCCGACCTAGCTCTGCTGCCCCACATCATCTCCTCGGGCACATGCTACTACCATGTTTGTCTTAAAAGTTTTCTTTCCCTACCAGAAAGTAAACCCCATGAAGGCAAGAGTCTTGTGTTGTTTAGCTCCATCCCCAGGCCTAGAAAAGCTCCTGATAGACAGTAGGAACTTGCCATATGTTTTGAATGAATTGATAACATTGTTTGTGGAGAGGAAGATAGGAGGCTGACAGCAAAGTTGAAAGGAGATGCTTTGCTACAAATTATTCCAAGTCTTTAACATTTTTCTTGTCTATTAAAATAAATAAGATTAAATTTACTAATCATTAGCAGTCCTATACAGTTATTTAGGTCCTATCAAATGAAAGTTGAACTTGTCCAATTGTGGATCTCAAGGCAGTACAGTATATTTGGATAGGAATCTGAAACTCTAAGGGACCAGAGCAGATAGAAGAAGGTTCTTTCTTCTGTTTTACTGTGCTTTGTTTGTTTGTTGAGACAAGGGCTCAAGAAGCCCAGACTGGCCTCAAACTTGCAGTATAGATGAAGGTAACCTTAGTCTCCTGGTTCTCCTGCTTCCATCTTCCAAGTGCAGGATCACAGGTGCGCAGCACCATGCCTGGTCCTCCTTGTAGGTTCATATAAGCTTCCCTAGAAAGAAAGGGTAAGGATCTTGGCACAAATTGCTTTATAGTGAAAAGCTATAGAGAGAGGGGCTGGAGAGATGGCCAAGTGACTAAGCGCACTTGGCTGTTCTTCCAGAGGACCTGGGCTTGGTTCCCAGCACCCACACGCTGTCTAGTAACTGTTCTTAACTCCAGTTCTAGGGGACCCGATGCCCTCTGCTGACCTTTCTGTACTCATAAGCACGTAGTGCATATTTATAGGCAGAGGCAAACACTCATCCACATAGAATAAAAACAAGCAAATATTTATTTATTTAGGAGACAGACTTTCTCTGTGTAGCCTTGACTGTCCTGGAACCCACCCTGTCAATCAGGCTGGCCCAAAACTCACAGAGATCACAGCCTTCTTCTGCCTCCTGAGTGCTGGGATTAAAGGTGTACACTGCCACCACCTGGCTCAAACAAGCAAATCTTTTTTTAAAAAAAGTGTTCTCTTAGAGCCTGATCACGTTATTGTAATTAATAATACAGTTGTATAAATTATGATTAAGAGCATATGTTTTGGGCTGGATGAGATGGCTCAGTGGTTGAGAGCACTGACTGCTCTTCCAGAGGCCCTGAGTTCAATTCCCAGCAACTACATGGTGACTCACAACCATCTGTGATGGGATCTGATGCCCTCTTCTGGTATGTTTGAAGACAGCTACAGTGTACTCATATAAATTAAAACAAAACAAAACAAAACAAAACTTGAAAACAAACAAACAAGCAAACTAACTAACTAGCTAACTAAAAACCCACGTTTCATCCTAGGTGGAAAGAAAAGTTAGTTTTCCAGAAACACAGATATTCAGAAATACAGACACCCATTATTTTCTAACTTTTAGTCCAGAGGCCATTTACCAATACTTTAAAGCCAGGCTCAGATCACTACTGTCTTATATACTGTCCTAGGGTTCAGATCTAGGGTTTTATGTGAGAGAACTCAAATCCTCAAATGCAGTAGGAAGATGGACCTCGGATTTCCTCCACACAGACTCTGGGGAGATATGAAAGAACACACACAGGCAGTTGTTTTTGTTGCTTTTTCCTGATACAGGGTCAAGGAAATGATACCCCCGAGGCCACCTCTCACTCGCCGGACAGGGGGAGCTCAGAAGGCAAGTGTTAACACCAGGGCGAAACTGTGGGTAACAATGCATTTGAAGGTAACACAAGCTCTTCAACGTGGCTTCCTGAGGTGCGGTGGAGTGTGTGTGTGTGTGTGTCCATTTGTGATCAGTGAATCCTGTGTAACCTGGTTTAGTGGAAAAGGACAGTTTAGTGCTAACCTGGTTGGGGACTTCTCATCCACCACCTGTTCACTGCTGAACCTTGGTTGTTTTCCCAGGCGGTGAGTGACTTCCACACACAGATCAAGAGCATCTCTGGAGCCATTCTGAATGAATACCACCGCATGTTTGGGAAGCACGGGCCTAAACTAGGGGGTGACATAGACCACGAGACCATGGAGGAGCAGAAGTGCCAGCTCAACTATGAGCTCAATTGCTCTGGAAAGTACTTTGCTTTCAAAGAACAGCTCAAGGTGAAGCTCGCATTCCTTTAAGTAGTCCATCAGCCAGTGGAGCCCCGCCCCCAGTGGAGCCCCGCCCCCAGTGGAGCCCCTCCCACGCACACATGCTCAATAGTTTCTGCTCTGATTCTTCTGGGCTAGGTGCACTAGGACCGAATGTCAGAAAACAATCCACTTCTGCAGTCTCAGGGTGCTGTGGATTTATTTCAAATGAGAGCCTGTAGGACCCAATCTCACTTGAGGCTGGGCTGGACTTGAGAGCAGACTTCACACCCTCCACTAGCAGAAATTATGTTCTTGACACTATAACTGACTTTCCGTATCTCTCACTTAAGCCTCTGTCTGCAGAATAAGAGTTGAGAGCTGGTGCTGCACACCTGTAATCCCAGCTCTCAGCAGGTGAAGGATCAGGAGTTCAAGGCCAGCCTTGGCTACAGAACAAGTCTGAGGCTAGCCTGGTCTCTGGGCTATGATAAGATCTTGTCCAAACAAAAACAAACCAAAAAATAAAAAAATAAAAAAACCCTAGTCTTTTAGAAAGTAATGGCTAGTATTTATGTTCAGAACATTTTTTTTTAGTTTTGGGGATGAGTTATTTTTGAGCAATAAGAGATAATATCCTCACATGGGACTATTATGAGCATTAATATGGTGAAGATGTTTAGTATATAACTTGAGTTTGTGAGGGAAAAAAGAAACAGCAGCTGTCAGGCCACACCAAACATGCTGAACTTACATGTTATTCTCCCGAGATCTATGATGTGTGTTCTAAGAACCCCAGTAGATGTTCATAACTGTGAATAAGGAGCTAGAGAGGTAGCTCACCAGTTAAGAACACTGACTGTTCTTCCAGAGGACTAGGTTTGGTTTCCAGCACTCTCATGGAGGCTCATAGCCATCTGTAACTACAATCTCAGGTAATCTGATACTCTCTTCTGGCCTCTCTGGGCATCAGGCATACATGCACACAGACATATATGCAGGCAGAACATGTATATACATAAAATAGAAATAAGTAAGTAGCTTAAAACCATGGATAATACTGAATCTTGTATGTTTTCCTCTGCATATGTGCCTATGATTTTTTTTACTCGAAGGAAGCACTTTATGGCTTCTCTTTGGTGTATCCAAACTGCTGGCATCATTCACTGCTGGTGCTTTGGAGCCTTTACTCTATTCAGTAGGGACTGTTGAACACACATGCTATGGTACCTTGGCTGTCAATCTGATAACAAACAACATGTCTACTGAGTGCTTAGTGCTTGGTATCCTATACAGTATGAAATGCTAATCAGAGGGCACTTCAGATCCAAGGAGCTGGACACAGTGTGAGACTTCTACATCTACCCAGAACACTGATCAACTTAAAGCTTATAAGTTGTTCATTTCTGGAATTTTCCACTTGTTTTCAAACTGGACTTGACCTTGGGTAACGAACTGAATCTACAGCAAGACTACTGTATTTTTGTAATTTTGTTTTTATACAAAGTCTGGCTGTACAACCTTGGCTGTCTTGAATTATGTCTCTCTCCTGGCTTTGGTCTCCTGGTGCTGGCTTTATAGGCATGGGCCACCATACATAGTTTTATGAAATTTCAAACTTCTACTTCTGTTTTATTTGTTCAGATTCTCAATTACCATCTGAAGTATGATGCCAGTGGAACTATGTATTCACTTAACAAATAAGGAAACTGGGGTACCAAAATAGAATATATGACACTGGCTGGTTGTGATGCATGCTTTTAATCCCAGCACTTGGAGGGCAGAGGTAGGAGAATCTCTGTGAGTTTGAGGTCAGCCTGGTCTACAGAAGGAATTTCAGGACAGCCAGAGCTACAGAGAGAGCTTGTCCCCCCCAAAAAAACCAAAACCAAACCAAAACAAACAAGCAAAGAATACGTGAAGTGGCACAGTGATAGTGTTTAGACCAGAATCCCGTTCTCTAGCCTCTCAGACCTTTCTCCATAACACCGCATGGCTGCTAGGAAAGACACAACTCCACAAACCTACTCCCAAGGTTATTTGAGCTCCATGACCTTCTTCACCTAGTATGGGCACTGCCTTTCCCCTGTTAGTGATATTGCAAAATCTCACAAAGAATTTCTTACAACCCAGGCTTGAGGTCCATGTCTTTAAAACTAGTGCTTGGGAGACAGAGGCAGGAGATGTGCGTTAAAGAGCACCGTGGGCTACAAAGTGCGTTCTAGGCTAGCCTGGGCTACATAGTGAGACTGTCTTTAAATACATAAATCTAGTCAGAACAAGTTGACTGGGGAGCTGTTAGTGCACTAGAGCCTCACAGTTAACAGGGCAGTAACTGACCATTGCTTGAGGTTCTGATGAGCCCAGTATCAGAAGCCCTAAAGACCTGGGCGTCAGTACACTGCTGAACCACAGCATCAGAACGGACTGTGTATGTCTTGCAGCATGCTGTGGTAAAGATTGTGAGAGAGAAATACTTGAAGACAACAGCGTTTGAAAGCCAGGAGGAACTGCAGACATTTATCAGTGAGCTTTATGTATTCCTGATAGATCAAATGCATGTGGCCCTGAACCAGGTAGGTGTTTACAGCTGAGAGCCCACCCCCTTGGAGGGCAGTGGGCTTCTTCTAAATACTCCTTCCTTCTTTGCTCATTTTCTTCCTTTATTCGACAAACACAAATGAAGTAGTCTGTTCTGCACAGGGTACTGACAATCCGTTTGGAGGGGAAGGGACATGTTCTTTCAGTTTCCTAAAAAAATTAGTTCTCCAGCTTTAAAGAATGTGACACAGGACTGGAGAGATGGCTCAGTGGTTAAGAGGACTGGTTGCCCTTCCAGAGGCCATGAGTTTGGTGCCAGCATCCACATGGTGGCTCATAACTGTCTGCACCCTCATCTGGCCTCAGACAAGACACACATGCACTAACACACACACACACACACACACACACACACACACACACACGAAGAATAAAAGATGTTTAATGTGACACAATTGTTAAATAAAAACTATGGAAATCCCAAAATGAAGCGTTATTTTCTGAACATGAGCACATCTCAATTTTTCTTCAGGATAATAAAAATAAGGGCAAACCGTATCTTTGGATATTTGAAAAGGCATGTTTGAACTGCTACTGTAAAGATGATGGTAGCAATTAAAATATACCTTCACATTTTTAAATTACATTTTCATTTACTGTGTGTGTGTATGTGCCACAGTGCATTTGTCGAGGTCCCTCCTCCCCTGGGACCAGATTTAAGTCGTTAGGATTGGCAGCAGATTCCTTTACCCACTGAGCTACCTTGCCAGCTCAGAATGTTCATTTTAGTGACTGCCGATTGCTTTGTACCCACGAGTCTGCCTGTGTTTGTACCCTTGTGTCTTGCCTGCTTTTCTGCATTCTTGCTTGTAGTCAATTGTTACTTGGTGTGACAAAAACAAATCTCTGAGCAGCCAAGTCACCTCACGGCCTCCGTCTGTCCTCTTCTCTCTTTCTCCACTGCAGTCTTTCTTTCCGACCTTTCCTCACACGCTTCAATCTTCTTGGAATAGGTAAGACAGAAGAGAACAATGCTATAGGATTAGAACACTCCTGCTTGGACATGGGTGTGGGTGGCATGTATAATTTGTTTGGAACACACTTGACAATTGACATGAGATGGGAATTGTGTGCCACCTTTGGTCCCCGGTGAATGTTTATCTAATAGAGGAGTCAGGCTTGAGACACAGATGAGGTAGATTCTTTGATAGAGGCATGTCTCTACAGGGGCTGGCCAGAGCCTTGTGCAATGCTGGGACCTTTCAGGGAAGGCTGAGTCTTTGAAACTGCAAGCATCTCCAGGTGATGTTTCAGAGCATTGAATCACTAGGTATATCACAAGGCTTAGAAGCTCAAGAACGTGACAAATACATCTCTGTATAGGCCACAGAGTTCAGGAGCAGAGGCAGAAGTTGTCTGGGGTTGGAGAATCAGGACTTGAAGCTGGGGATCCATTCCTGATAGGAGCTTTGGGAGGGTGGATGAGAGGCCTTGGATGCTTCACAAAGAAAAATTCCAGGGTCAGAGGAATAGCAAAGCAACTGTTGAGAACACTGGATGCTCTTCCAGAGGACCTGAGTTTAATTCCCAGCACCTACATGGTGGTTAACAACCATCCATAATTCCAGTTCCAGATGAATCTGATACCCTCTTCTGGTATCCATGGGCACCGGGCACACACGTGGTATATAGATATTAGCAGGCAAAATGCCCATACACATATTTTTTTAAAAATTTCAAGTTTTCCCTCTTTTCCCCATTAACAGGAGTTAATTCAATTCCTCATACTGGGATATAGTTTGATTAGATTAATATTTTTACAGAAAAGCACTCTCATAGCAGTTACAGAAGCAGGATTTGAGGTGACTTTGGTGATGTTGTCTGGTTATTATATACTCAGGGAAGAAGAGTCAAGGATTCTTTTTAAAAGTATTTCTTTTCATTTTATATGTGTAGCCATCTAGCCTGCACACTTGTATGTGTACTATGTGCCTGCAGTGCCCACAGAGACCAGAAGAGGGCATCAGGTCCCCTGAAACTGCGCTACAGGTGGTTGTGAGCTGCAACCAGTTGGGTGCTGGGAACTGAACCTAGGTCCTTGCTAGAATAGCCAGTGCTCTCAACCTCAGAGCTGTCTCTCCAGCCCTGAGTCAAGTGTTCTTAAGCTTAGGGCTTGGTGACTGCACATTGGTGGCCAAGAACCAGAGCATGAGTAGGTATGAGGGTGCTGGTGAGACTGGGTTTATTTTGAACACCTGAGCCGGTGGGTCTTTGCTTAACAGAGAGCAGTCTGAGTTAGAGATGAAGTTTGAGAAGCCATGTGACCAGAAACACATCGGCCTGAAAAAATGATGAGGAAAGACCAGAGGCTTTGGCAGTAGACAGCTAGGAAGTATCAGTGAAGGGAAGGGTGAGCAGAAGAGATGACAAGGAGGACAAATGAAACTGTTCAGGAAGCAGGCAAGTGTGGGGTTGCTGAAGCCAAGGAAGAAAGCACTAAAAAGAAAACAGATATACATTGTCCAATACTTAGGAACTCAAGAAAAACAAATCTGGGGAATTTTGTTGGATCTGACAAAAAGGCGATTATTGTCAAACTTTACATGGGAATTTTCATTTACACTGGGAAGATTCAAACTAAAATTAATTGAGGATTAAATATGTTCATAGGAAATAATATACATTCAAGAAGTAGGACAGAGGAACACAGAGTCTAGAAATGGCAGGGCTGTTCTCTTTAAGGTGAGCACGTGAACGGGTTTGGTAAATGAAGTGGGAAAAGTAGAAATATTAAAACCAAATGAAGGACTGGGCGTGGTGACTCCAGCACCCATGACGCTGAGTGAGGCAGAGGGATAGCCATGAGTGGAGGCCAGCTTGGGCTTCATAGTGAGTTCTAGACTTGCCGGGGCTACATTGTTCCTTTCAGACTATCATGGGCAAGAGTGTGAGAACCAGTCTCAAAGAAACAAGAAAATTAAGCAGAGGGAGGGAAGTACAGTCTGAAAGCCCTAGTGGGCAACTGAGGGAGCCAGGGCTTGAGATGGAAGGATTGGGTGGCTCTTCATCTGAGATCACAAGGACAGAGCATGGGGATAAACAGCTTAGATCGGGGAGTTCACAGCTGAGGGGTTAGGAGCTAGAGAGATGGCTCAGCGGTTAAGAACACTGGTTATTTTTTCAGAGGGTTCTTGTCCCCAGCACGCACATGGCAGCTTATAAGTGTCGCTAACCCTCACACAGACAAGTGTGCAGGCAAAGCACCAATACGCATACAGTTTTTAAAGATTATAAAAAAGAAAATAGTTGCCGAGCAGTGGTGGCGCAGGCCTTTAATCCCAGCACTCAGGAGGCAGAGGCAGGCGGATTTCTGAGTTTGAGGCCAGCCTGGTCTACAGAGTGAGTTCCAGGACAGCCAGGGCCATACAGAGAAACCCTATCTCGAGGAAAAAAAAGAAGAAGAAGAAAAAGAAGAAGAAGAAGAAGAAAATAGTTTATTTAAAAAAGTTGAGCGTTTAGACTGGGATATAGCATAGTTAGAACATTTCCCGGGCATTTGCAAGGCCCTGGCTTTAGTCTCCAATACATCTGAGAAATTAAGGGTTGCTTGCCTAATGCCTCTCTTTCCTCTTTTTGACAATGTTTCACATAACCCAGTAAGTTCAGTATAGCCCTGAACTTGCTATACTGCCAAGGATGGCCTGGAATGGGTCCTTCTGCCCCCACCTCCCAAGTGCCTACTGTGGTTAGCCTTTCTATTACCTCTATGAAAGGAATCATTATTGAAACAATGGGACCTGGCCTGTAGCTGCAGGCATGAAATACCAGTTACTCTGGAGGCTGAGGCAGGAGGATTGAAAGGTAAAGGCCTGCATAGTCTACAGAGGGAATTCAGGACAAGCTCACTCCTTCCACTATAGATGAGTGTACTCATGTGCACACTCACACACGCGCACACACACCATGTTTATGTTTCATTTATGTTATGACTGCATCTCACATCCAGTTTATTCTTATAAACATCTCCACATGTAATTGTTCCTTTTGTTTGTTTGCAATCTCAATGACAAGGCCATCCCAGATGATGTCCCAAGCACTACCTCAACCATTCAGACAAGCAGCGATCAGCTTCGGCTCTTTGCATTTGAGGCAGAAGTCAACGAGAACTTTGAAATGGCAGCAATGTATTATGAAGAGGTAGCCAGATGTCTCAGTGACTGTTGTTATTGTTTGTGAATCTGCGTACAATTATAGTTTTTTCTTAAGATTTATTTTATGTATGTGAGTACACGGTAGCTGTTTCCAGACACACCAGAAGAGGGCATCAGATCCCATTAAAGATGGTTGTGAGCCACTATGTGGCTGCTGGGAATTGAACTCAGGACCTCTGGAAGATCAGCCAGTGCTCTTAGCCGCTGAGCCATCTCTCCAGCCCAGCTTTGGGATTTCGAGACAAGGTGTTTCCCTGTATCTCAAGCTGGCCTATGAGATCTTCCCGTTTCAGCCTTCTGAGTTCTACAATTAGAGAAATAAGTCATGTGTCCAACAGGTCACTTGACTTTTTAAAAATTTGATTTTATTTTATGTGTATAAAGTGTTTTGTCTCAATGTGAGCGTGTGCACCACGTACATGCTTGGTGCCCGTGGAGGTCAGAAAAGAGCACTCAAATCGCCTAGAACTGGAGCTACAGATAGTAACCACCTGGGTGGTATGATTCAAACCCAGGTCTTCTCCACCTTATATATTGTGGCAGGCTCTCTCTGAACCCAGAGCTAACCGATCTGGTTAGTCTAGCTGATCAGCTTGCTCTGGGACCCAGGGTCTGTAGTCCCCTGTCTCTCACACTGAGATTACAGGCAGGCTACCATACCTACCTGGCTTTTCCTTGGGTGCTAGGGATCCGAACTCTGGTCCTCATGTTTGCATATGTGCCATCTCCGCAGCATCCAGGGCATTCATTAGACATTTGATGAAGTTATAGAATAAATTCAATGGATAAATGAGTTGCACTAGAACAGCTGGTAACCCACATGCGAATGAACGAGCCTTGACCCAACTTTAAACATTTTGCAAAAATCAATGACAAATCTAAATGTAAAACATGGAACTTTCAGAAGAAACATAGGAGGAAAATCTGTTTGACCAAGTGATGTGTGGAGAGTTCCATGGACAGAAGGTGACAGGGACAAATGATGTCTGCCATCCCAGCACCAGAAAGTAGAGGCAGGAAGATTGCCATAGATCAGAAGCCAGCATGGGCTGTATGACAGGTTCCAGGCCTGTCAGGGCTGTGAAAGTACAGAGCAGGAGAAATTATTTGTAGAACATATATTCTTCAAGCAATTTGTATCCAGAATTTAAGACTCAAAATGCAGCCAGGTAGAGTGGTGCACTCCTTTAATCCTAGTACTCAGGGGCAGAGGCAGGCAGATCTCTGAGTTGGAGGCCAGCCTGGTCTACAGAGAGTTTCAGGACAGCCAGGGCTACACAGAGAGACTCTGTCATGGAAAGGCCAAACCAAACTAAAAGACTCAATACAGCATTTCTGTAAAACCATTTAGCATCCTTTTTATACTATTTTTATACTGGTTGTATCAAAGAGTGGGAGTGCTGGTTGTATAGTGATTCTATGTTTAGCTTTTTAAGGATTTCTGTTGGGATGTTGACAGGGATTGCCCTGTGTGTAGGTTACTCTGGGCAGCTTTGATATCTTAACAGCTCTAAATCTTCCCATCCTAACCTAAACTCAGGGTAGCTTTCCATTTATTCATGTTTTCTTTAATTTATTTTGTCTTTTTCTTTTTTGGGGGGGGGGTGAGGGGTGGGAATGGTTTTGGGGTTTGGGAGACGGGGTTTCTCTGTGTAGCCCTGGCTGTCCTGGAACTCACTCTGTAGACCAGGCTGTTCTCAAACTCACAGAGATCTGCCTGCCTCTGCCTCCCAAATGCTGGGATTAAACGCATGTGCCACTATGCCTGGATAATTTAATTTCTTTAAGCCATGTTTGTAGTTTTCATTTACACGAAGCATCCTTTTTCTTGGATTTCTAGATAATTGTGTATATTTGCCATCTCAAGATTATGATAGCAATTATCACCTAGGGTGACACAATAAAGAGAGTCTTTAGTTCCTAAGGTATTGGTTGGTTGAGTTTAGGAATAAATCTCTTGACGACTTGATTTTTAAGTCATGTCAGCAATTATATACTCAAAGTTAGAACAGTATGTTAGGCACCTGTGTCCTGTGTAAGCAAAATAAAAGTGGTATTTATGGCATGGATAGAAAGTATGGTACCCATGGAACATACTGTGTTATATGCACAAAAGGTAGGGTATAGTATTGCAATAACCCTGTCCCTCCCGATACTGTGTGTACCTAGAGGTTGGTTCGGGAGCCCCAGAACCTGGAAAACTGGCTGGATTATGGTGCTTTCTGCCTCCTCACCGAAGACAACATCAAAGCACAGGAGTGTTTCCGGAAAGCCCTTTCTCTGAATGAGAGTCATATTCACAGGTAGAGGAGAAGGAAAGATGGATGAGATGCAGTCAATAAGCTGCAACTCCTGCTTGTCTTTGTTCCATTGAGGCGACATGGGACCAGACTGCTAACCTTGCGAGTGGGTTTCTTCTCAGCTTGTTGCTGTGCGGTGTCCTGGCTGTCTTGTTGGAGAACTACGAGCAAGCAGAAATCTTCTTTGAGGATGCAACATGCTTGGAACCTACCAATGTTATCGCCTGGACTTTACTCGGTATGCTGTTTCCCTGAGATGTGGATGTGAATGTAGGATGGGGAAACCCCGTCGCGAGATCCGCCTTTTCCCTATTTAATCTAACGACTGAGGATGTGGGTTTTAAACTCGAGTAAAACAAACGTGTCAGAGAGAAAGAAAATGTACCCATTCTTCATCTATGATGGTGGGAAGTCAGCCCTGTATCTCGGCTTCTTTATTTCCTCAGGGTTGTTCTATGAGATTCAGAATAATGATATTCGAATGGAAATGGCATTCCACGAGGCCTTCAAACAGCTTCAGGCACGAACCCTCCAGACAAGCCTAAAGAGCACCGAGACCATAGAGAACATCGACGAAGCAGTGAAAATGGAGCCCAGCTTTGGCCCTTGGGGAGTCATACAGGAATCCTCCACAGCCATCAAGTCAGATGGCCTAACAGGTGGGAGTGGCCGGTGGAGATGGGAAGAGGCCACTGCAAACGTAACTGACCTAAGGGATAGGGCCTGGTACAAAGTAAGCACCAAGTCAGTGTTTGTTCAGCAAATACTGAAACTTTTCGATATTTCAGCAATCTCAGGAGAAATACCTCGTTTATTAATAACTCGTTACCTGGGACCTGGTCTGAAGTGTCTGTTGATACTGATTTTCATATCATATAGAATTTACTTCCTTCATAAATATTCCTTACAAGCAGGTACCGTTCCGAATACATTAAAATGTGTCTCTTCTCTCCCTTTCACCCCACCATGTAATTTTTAAGTTCATTTATTCATCCAACCCGTTTCCCCTCCCCAGCTCTCTATTCCTGTATGTTTTAAAGATTTGGGGGGGGGGTTGTTTTATTATATTAGTGTATGAGTATGGCTCATCAGTTTGTGCATCACGTGCAGCAGGCCTCCACAAAGTTCCAATACCCAGAAACTGGAGTTGCAGACTGTTGATTGCTGACACATGTGGGTGCCAGGAATTAAACCTGGGTCCTCTGCGAGAGCAGGAAGTGGTCGCAATCGCTGAGCCTTCTCTCCAGCTGCTTCCCATGTATTTTTAGGTGGTCAGTCACTCTGACATGTTTTTAATATGTCTCTGCTTATGTATTTCTTGCACATGCATGCATTGTTATTCTGTAGACATACAAAGGTTAAGGTTGCCTGAGAAATTTCCACTTGAAATTTCATAAGCTGCACATGTATGAGGTTAGTTTAGTACATGTTGATAAAACACAACAGAGATGATGACAGGCTCACCCTTGTGATGCCTTCCATCTGCCCCTACTTCAAGATAACCACTGACCTGTGCTCACTATGGAGGGATTTGCATTTAAAAAATTTAAACTTACATCTATTGTTTGTTTCATTTGGGTTGGGAGGCATATGTCCACTGGCACTAATGTGGTGGTCAGAGGACAGCCTTGGGGAGTCAGGGTTCTGTCCTAGCACCACGTGGGTTCCCAGGATGGAATGTTTTAGAAATCTAGAAATAGTCTAGAATGTGTTTAGAGTTAAGTGGTATGTGCTTTTTCGTCTGTTTTTTTTTTTAACCAAGCATAATTACCTTGAGATTTATCCATGGTGTACTGATTGTCCCAGTTACCTATCTTTGCAGTCACACTGCACCCCAGTGTAGAGAGAGCACCCCATGCTCACCTCTGTTCACCTGTTGCTTCGTGTTTGGTTGTTTTCATGGTGGGACTATTGGGCTAAAGCTACCCAGGATATTAGGTCCAGATTTTTGTATGGATAGACTCACTTCTAGTCATTTCTAAGTTTCAGATAGTTTTTATTGGACTTGTGAGTGGAAGCCCCCCCCCTTCACTCTAATGAATTAATGATTTTTTTGTTTGTTTGTTTCTTAAAAAATTGACGGTGAGCTGGGTGTAGTATCCCACACTTTTGGAATCACAGCACTCGGGAGGCAGAGGCAGGGGGATCTCTGAAGCCAGGAGGCCAGAGCTACACAAAGAAACCCTGTTTTGAAAAGAAAAAACAAAACAAAACAAAACAACAACAAAAAAACAACGAACCAATTAATCAACCAACCAGCTAACAAACCAAACATATATATGACTGATAGCACCCACCAATAAACATTTTATCTTCTTCTGCTCCCCCCCACCAAAGCTCACGTCACAATATCTTTTTAAAACGTTTTGCCTTATTTTTAATTATGTGTGTGCCTTTGTCTGGGTCAGGGGGTTGTGCACATGACTTCAGGGGCTTGTGGAGGGATCTGATCCCCC
Organism: Rhynchomys soricoides; assembly: GCA_019843965.1. NCBI lineage: Eukaryota > Metazoa > Chordata > Mammalia > Rodentia > Muridae > Rhynchomys > Rhynchomys soricoides. The sequence goes on along the minus strand of JADRCH010000867.1, from coordinate 705,651 downwards.
TGATGTTCTAGGCAACTGGGAACCTTCTGATGTGGGTGCTGGGAACCAAGCTCGGGTCCACTTGGAGCTCGTGTTCTAAGCCCCCGAACCATTTCACCACCCCCACATTATCTTTCTAGTCCCCTCAATATCGTCACAATTTCCCCCTTTCTAAATTTTCTTCTTTTGTTATGTTGCAATTTCTAATGTAATCCCTCAGCTTTTATCTCTTATGTGTCTGAAGTTACTAGGTTTTGTGTTTTGTTCTGTTTTTCTTCTAAGAAATTACCCAGAGGTTTTTCTTTGTTGTTATTTAGGGATAAGACCCAGGAGCTCACACCTCCTGAGTCTTCGTCCCACCATGGAGCTGCATTCTCAGCCCCAAGGTTCTTTCTGTTGTTTACCTTTTGTCTTCCCCCCTCCCCGTTTCTTTGATACGGTCTCTTTTCCCTCTCTTCAAAGTGGGAGGTGCTTTATGGGGTGTATTTCCCTCTCTCACCTTTACCTCCCAGTTCCTGTCTTCTCACATCTTATACATTCAGTTCCATTGTCTGCTGTGTGATGTCACTATGCCCACGGAGTGAGCACTGGGCCAAAGAGATGGAAGGTGTTTGTGCTCTTTATTCATGATGCCCACCCTCTAGCCTGTTCCTTCGGTGTTTCTTATTGTTTGCGCATCTTCTATCCTATAACCTTTTAATGCCAGAAAAAGGAAGCTCCTTTTCATCAAAATCTAATCTGTTTAGGACCAAACACTGCTTTGTCCAGTCTGGACGAGTTTTTGGAAGAATCATCTAAAGTGCAGTCTGAATCACAAGAGCCAATAACCAATGTACAGCCTCAGGAGTCTTTCCTTGTCCAGAAATCATCCAATGTGCTATTAAAGGAGCTGACATCCAAAAAAGGTGAGTAGGAGTCAATATTTCCCCTGGAAAGAGGTTTGTTAACCGATCGGGAGAGCATGAAGACTTAGGATTATGGGTGTGGAGGTCCTGAATCACTGACCACACTTCATATTAGTCTAGGATCTGAATTCCAAGCCCTGTGCTGGGACTCCTCTGATAAGTATAGATTTTAGTTTTGTTCACACAAGTAACTAACAGAACTATAGTTTTCCAATGAGTCTTCATTTTCAGAATATCTATACGTTGTGTTTCAAACCCAAGGAATTAATTTAATTCTTTAAATTAATTGGTTATGTGTGTGTGTATGTATGTGTGTGTATATGTGTGTGTGTGTGTGTGTGTGTGTG
>JADRCH010000867.1:656168-696954 GCA_019843965.1 Rhynchomys soricoides | reverse complement strand
ACACTTTGTCAAGGCTCTTTTTATGTGCGTGTACTCCATCACACTTTATTAAGGCTCTTGACCTTGTGCCTCTAACAAACTCCTGCTTATCCCTCATGGTCCATTTTAGTGATGTTTCTTCTCTGAGGCTGTTCTTCTTTAGTCTTAGGGTAGATCTGATACTGTTTCCCTTCGTCTCACCTCTAGATCATAAGTGCACTTTTGCTATAGAACTATTTGTTTTGTAGAACTGTTTATGTATTTGAATTTTCATTATATTTGTTTATGTATCTACCAGTGAGGTCTCTGAATAAAAAGTACATACATTTTAATCTCAGCATTGAGCATACTGCTGATCAGAGAACACACCTTCAGCAAATGTATGTTAACTGAATACAGTGTCTGCAAGCCCTAAAGTGCAAGTCAAAACATGGACATGGTTGCAAGGCTGTGCTTCATCTTTTTAAGGACTTAGAAACTCAGTTCTTTTAAAACAGAAAAAAAAAAAAATCTAGGCCTGGTGGCTCACAAATATAATCCCAATGCCTGATCAGCTGAGGAAGGAAAATAGTTTCAAGTTCAAGGCCAGCCTGAAATATGTGAGTTTCAAGCCAATCCTGTGAGTTTCACTAACAGGAAGACCCAGTCTCTAAATAATTTAAAGAACAAAAATAAATCAAACAAAAAATTAGGAGAGATATATACCTCTCATATATCCATACACAAATAATATCTATTAATAGTTACACAATTATATAGAATGTATAAAATATATGCTACATATGAATTCAGAAATACTGGTGAATTTTGAGGTTTTGTTTTGAAAAGCACTGGTATAAGTCGTGGATATTTATTGGTTGGATAGCAGATTCATCTAAGCTGACTCTGGTTGTGTTTTATAAAAAAACGAAAAGAGGCCAGGATATGTTTTGGTAGAGGTGCGGTATGGCGAGGTGGGAGAGGGTGCCTCTGTGGACCCATGCTGAGGCCTCCCTTCCCCCTGAGGGACCAGCCACACAATGGGTACAGTATAGAATAGAGTTTATTTAGGGCATGAAAAGGGGAGTTGAGAAGGGAGTAGAGACAGAGAAAGAAAGAGAAAGGGAGAGAGAGAAAGTGAGAAGGAGGAGAAGGAAGAAAAGGAAGAGGAGAAGGAGGAGGAGGAGGAGGAGGAGGAGGAGGAGGAGGAGGAGGAGGAGGAGGAGGAGGAGGAGAGGGGAGGGGAGGAGAAGGAGGGAAGGCCGGTCAGGAACACGTGGAGAGAGGGAGAGGAGGGGTTGGGGGAGGGAGAGAGGAAGGGGTCTGGGAGAGAAGAGACGGGGGGGGGGGGGGGCTTTAAAGAGGGGCACCCCTTTTATAGCAAACCAGGTATACCTGGCTATTGCCAGGTAACTGTGGGGCGGAGCCTAGAAAAAATGCGAACAGCTCTAATTGGCTTAAGTGGAAACCACTTTGGACTGTATCTCTTAACTCTCCGTTTCTGCCAAGCTGGAGGAGCTCACTGAAGCTGAGGATGCTCTGTCTGAAGCCAATGCACTGAATAACTGCAGCGCCGAAGTGTGGGCCTATCTGGCTCTGGTCTGCCTGAAAGTGAGTGTTTCTTATTGTCCCTTCACAAAGCCCTCTCAGGGATCAGGTGAAGGGCCAACCAAGAAAGAAAGGTAAGCTGGCTGTTAACACATAACTTCAGTTTGATGAGCTCCAGATTGGTCATTGGACTGATGACAGAGGGAATGTCTGTCCCGGGCAGTTCCTCCTCCAGATGCATGTGCTTTGGAGTCACTTATTCACACTTTTCTATGAAAGATGTGCTGTGCTTCTTTCAGGTTGGACGACAACTGGAAGCTGAGCAGGCTTATAAGTACACCATAAAGGTATGAGACAGAAGATTGCCGTTCTGGGAGTGTACAGACTGTGAGAGTGCTCGGTGCTTGGTGAATTTTCACCCAGGGAACCAAAACATTCTAATTCTTTATGAGAGCTTCCGCGGTGTCGAGAATATAGGAGAGGCCCATCCCATGCCCGCAAACCTGGAACCTCGTAAATCAGGGGTCTTAAAGCCACATGGTATGTTGGACATGACTTCTTCCTTGCCTTGTTTCTGCAGCTGAAATTGAAAGACCAGGCTCTGCTTGAAGAAATCCACACTGTACAGGAAATGGTTGGCTTTGGAAACCCGTCTTTCTGACATCCTTACAAATGGATATTTAATATGGAACCCTAAGCATCTTTCCTTCCCAAATTGTCACCAGATGAAACCTGCCCATTCCTCCCCACCCCTTTAGTTGTTGGCAATTAGATCACATTAAAAAAAAAAAGGAAAACTAAGCTTGTTTCTGGAGTCGTTATGTGTAGCACATTGTAATTTATATGCTCTTAGGTAATTATGTAACTAATTAATAGACATTATTTGTGGGTAGATATATGGCATAACGTTGTGACTATTAGAATTTCAGATGAAAGTTTATCTGATTACCCTGGAGGTGATCCCCTGGAGGTGCACAATTGCCAAGGTTCTTGACCAGCTTTAGTTACTGGGGTTTGGGAATTAAGGCAACATCTTCAAAAGTGGGCTGTGTCACTGGGTAAGAGAACAGAGGATATTCCAGAGGCTTGGGAACCGTCGCAGGATGGACGCGCCTACAGGGCACTTAGCACTCCCGTGTACAAGAACAACAGTCTCCTCGTCGTCGAAGGAACTCAAGCTAAAGCCCACCAGCAGCCCTCGCCTACAGACCCGCCTTTTCCGCAGCAGTCATTGGAAGAGAAAGCGGAAGGGGCGGGCCGGTCAACCGGCTGCTTCCGCAGAGGGCTTTCCGGCTCTGGAGTGGTTCATTTGTTGCGGCGTGTGCTTGCGTGGCCGCTTGGGGACGCTCTTTCAGACTTCAGGCTCCTTGGAGCCGGTGTGTGCAGGGGGACAGCCGAAGAGCGGCTCACCGAAGCACCATGGTCCACCTCAGTGAGTGCGGGGGGCTTCCGGGCGGGTGCGGGCCGCGGCGACCCGGGCTAGGCGCGGCCACACTGCCTTCCAGTGAAGCTTTTCAGTCCGTTTTGCTTTTATTGACGGTCTCACTGTGTCGCTCTGGCTGGCCTGGAACTCACAATGTAAAGACAATCTGTTTTCGAACTCCTTCCTAGACAACCATTTGCCTCTGCCTTCCAAATGTGCTGTGATTAAAGGTGTGCATCACCATGCCCAGCCTCCCTCAGGTTTTTTTTGTTTTTGTTTTTGTTTTTTACCACAAATCATAGAAATCGTTTTGCAGATGAGGCACCTAAGGGTAGAACAAGGTCATAGCTTAGTAACTGGTGTTAGGATCCGAGAATTTGGGAAATCACTATGAAAACCAAGTTCGAACCAGCAAAAGTTTCTTTATTCAAAAAGCTGATATTTCAGGGAGATGGCTGGGTTCGGGATCCAAACGCTGTCAGCTGGGGGACAAGACAGGGCAACCTTTTAAAACATAAAACCCCACAAAGTAGGTGGGCCAGGAGCAACCAATAGGGTACATGCCAGGTTTTTCATACCTGGCATTTTAAGCGGGTTACTACGGGTCAAGTACCTCAGATGGCTTTCTTGATAACTTGGCCAGGATTGAGGCCAGCCAATCAAAACCTGTATAGCGGCTGGTGGGTTTCAGTCCCGACTGGTTGCTAATCGACAAGGCATAGATAGGGTGGGGTGTTGTGATCTACGTTCATATGGGACACCTGGGGCCAGAAGCCATTTCTGGGAATTCGGCAGTTTCTTAGAATTTATCTTAGTGCAAAGTGGAGACTATATACAAGATGGAGTCTCTGAAAGTAACGAGCCCCCCAACTTAGGCAGGTCTGTGTTACGTAGATTTGGAAAAAAGGAGGTATTTCCGGTCTGGAGTGGTTAAGGGGGACTTCACAAACAAGACTGTATCCAGGCTGGGTGGAGGATGGCGTAGATTGGAGGTGAGAACACTGCAGTGGAAGGAGGAAGTGTGCCTTTATCTTGTGCGATCTATCTTGAGTCTTCCGTTTTTGTGCCCTAACCAGCTGTTTGTCTCTACAGCAACGTTTTCCTGCAAAGCCTACCATGGAGGCCACCTAACCATCCGCCTTGCTTTGGGTGGCTGCACCAACAGGCCTTTTTACCGAATTGTGGCTGCTCACAACAAGTGTCCCAGGGATGGCCGGTTTGTGGAGCAGTTGGGCTCCTATGATCCACTACCCAACAGTCATGGAGAAAAACTAGTTGCCCTCAACCTGGACCGGATCCGGCATTGGATTGGCTGTGGGGCTCACCTCTCTAAGCCTATGGAGAGACTTCTAGGTAAACCAGCTCTGGGCTTAGATAATTTAAGAGATTTTATAATGTGGTCAACTCTGGGGTAATGGAAAAGAAGAATGGTTTTTATTCCATCCAAGCTGCAACGCACAAGGGTAGAAGGTGAAGTGATGCAACTGCCAGTTTTTAATCTGGAGAAACCTCTGTGGACTCCTTTAGAAGACTCCAAGCGACTGGGGTTTTGTGCCAAAAAAAAAAAAAGGAACAAATGTGTCTTGGGTGCCTGTCTGTCAGTTCAATTTATTTGTTTTTTGTTTGTTTGTTTGTTTAATTTGTGAGAACTGTGTTAGGGAGTAGACAGCGAAGGTGACGAGCCGGGAGCCTATTTCTTGTCTACGCTGTGAGATATGTGTTGGGTCTCAGTTCTGGGAAGCATTGGCATGTGCAACTTTCTAACGAAAATCCTGTTGCTCTTAGGTCTTTCTGGCTTTCTCCCCCTGCATCCAATGATGATCACCAATGCTGAGAGACTACGGAGGAAGAGAGCACGAGAAGTCCTCCTAGAGTCTCAGAAAGCAGAATCAGAGGCCAAAGAGACAGAAGCAAGCTGACTTCAGTGAACACAGCTGTGGCCACGAGGTCAAGGGCCTGTAAAACTTGGGCATAGAGTTTTGGGTTTTATTCGAGGGTCAATAAATGGAGTTTTCTAAGTCATGATCTTCCTGCATAGCCTGAGCAGGGGTTTGGTTTTGTCTGATATTAAAGCTGGAGGTAGATACCTGCTAGACTTTCCTGCCTTACCTTGTGACATTCAGTGGCTACAGGGAGGTTTGGGCTTTGGGTTAGGCCCTGGTCACATGGGCAACTCTATAGTCTTCTTTAAGACAGGGTTTTGCTCTGCATCCTTGGCTGGTGTGGGGCTTGTGGTATATAGACCAGCCTGCCCTTGAACTTGTAGCCATCCTCTTGCCCGTGTCCCCTGAGTGCTGGGATTACCTGTTGGGCTTCTATACCTGGCCCAAATGTTTCCTTAAACACTTGGGATCATTCCAAACCTCCCGAAAAAAGCTGCCTTGTTTGTTGTCTGTGCTAATGGAGATTTATATTGTTTCCTTGACGCATGATCTCAGGTTTATAAAGACTCGCTATAAAAGTTGTGTTGGGGCTTTAATAGCCTTACCTTTGTTTTTTTGTTTGTTTGTTTGGTTGGTTGGTTGGTTTTTTTTAATTTTTTATTTTATTTTCCTTTTCTGAGAGTGATTTCTTTGTAATAGAACTTGCTTTGTATGCCAGGCTGTCCTTGAACCAGAGAGCTCATCTGCCTCTGCCTGCTGAACGCTGGAAATAAAGGCGTGTCCCTCCACTCTTTAGAGAGTAGTTAGAAGGGAGCTAACACAAAGCCCCTGCATGGTCAACTCTGTTGAGACTCTGTTGCTGTGTGTTGTGTATCACAACCATGGGTCAGTTACAGGCATGTTTATAGACGCCTCAGGAACAAGAAACTTTGATAGCAGTTTGGGATTCACACTCCGTATGTCTACCTACAAAGTATTTTCCTACATATAATGCTGCCTATATGAAGGGAAAAATAATAAGACAGTTTTTCCAAAGTCTACTTTAAATGCCAGTGGTAGAGGCCCAGAAGATGCTCAAGGGGTAAAAGTGCTTTACTTTTTTATAGACACCTTGTTTCAAATGATTGCTAGACAGGAAGCAATGAGTCTGCAATGGCAGCATCCTACAGGGACATGGTGGGGGGAGACACCATGTCACTCAGACACAGGCCAGCTGGTATGCAGAGTGGAAAAACAACACAGGCACCTTGTCTCAAATGAGGTAGAAAGCGAAGACTGACACCTAAGGTGGTTCTCTGGTCTCCACATGTGTTATAGCATGCCCATGCCCACTTTAACCAACACATGAATGTGCACACATCATACACAGAACAAAGTCATTGATAGAATTGTGTTTAGGTATCATGAGTTTAGTATGTAAATGACAGGCTGTATGAAATAAAATATAACATCTGCCTCACAATGCCCCAGAACAATGCGATTCTACAGCTGTAAGCATGAATCATGTTTGCTTTTCACGTGCTGGATAATGTAGGTTTCAAGTTCTAGAGTAAGGCTAAGTTCAAAAAGAATGTTCTAGGGCCTGCTAATGCTCTGGCCTGTCTTGTCTGGGCTACTAATGTACATTCAGAGGTTGCTCTCCTTCCAGTGTGGCTGCTGGGTTTCCTTCACTGGGCATGAGGGGACTTTGAAAGTAGATAAGAGATGAACTGACTTTAGTTGGCTTTGATTTTAAAAAGGATGAGTCAATGCAATGGATCGATGTGTGAGGTGACTGGAGCAGGCGAATGGGATTGATTCTGTGCTGCCAAAGACACACATCCTGTGAGATAAAAGGCATTCTTAAAAGTTTTGCTTTGTGCATTTTGTTTGATATAGGCTTATCCCTGCATGGACTAAGGGATTCATCCCAGATGAAGTCATCTGAGTCTCCTTAAAAAAACAAAACACTTTGGGTTGAACATGTTAAATCTCCCAACTTTGGCACATGACCTTATTTTCTATTACATTTTCCTTATTTTGTATGATTGCGTGTGTGTCAAGACAACTTGATGGAGTCTGTTCTCTCCTGCCACTCTATGGGTCCCAGAGGTCGTCAAGTATGGCAGTAATCCCGCCAACTCGCCAGCCCGAGTAACCGCTCTCTATTGGGAAAACTTTCGGTCTGTTGTGTACTTTCATATGTCATTGAGCTTCTGTGCAGGAAACAGGGAGGAAACGCAGTTGTGGCGGGCAGAGGACAAGGGGGTTGGGGGGGGGCGTGCCGCCGCTCCAGATGACGCCACCATCCACACCCAGCGGGCCGCATTTTATGTCGCGGGCGAGAGCGAGGCTGCTTTGCGGCTGCCGTAAAGTGTGACTGGCCCCGCCCCTGGCGCGCCTCCTGTGACGCAGGCGCCCAGAGCCATTTGGGCGGGAAAAGGCGACCGGCGGGCGGGCGGAGCGGCTGTGGCTACAGCTTCGCGGGGTTCGCGGAGCAGCGTCTTCCCCGGCATGGGGCTGCTGGAGCTGTGCGAGCAGGTGTTTGGCACCGCCGACCTCTACCAGGTGCTGGGCGTGCGGCGTGAGGCTTCCGACGGCGAGGTCCGACGCGGCTACCACAAGGTGTCCCTGCAAGTGCACCCCGACCGAGTAGAGAAGGACCAGAAAGAGGACGCCACCCGCCGCTTCCAGGTTTGTGGGCCTGGGTTCGGACGGCTACTCAGACTTGTGCTCCCGCGGGGTTCCCCACTCCTAGGACAGCGCACTGCTGATCCTCGGCCTGGCATTTTAAAGCTTTTCTAGCTGCCCTGTTTGAGTGGGAGGGTCAGGGTGACTTTTGGATGCTGTGCTTGCAGATCTTGGGGAGAGTCTACGCGGTTCTGAGTGACAAGGAACAGAAAGCAGTGTACGATGAACAGGGGACAGTGGACGAAGACTCTGCTGGCCTCAACCAAGACCGAGACTGGGATGCGTATTGGAGATTACTCTTTAAAAAGGTAAAGAGCTTTAGTGGCTTTTGATTAATTCTCATCATTCAGAACAATTCGCGAAGTTAAAGCAATCTTCTTTGTTATTAGATATCGCTAGAGGATATTCAAGCTTTTGAAAAGACATACAAAGGCTCTGAAGAAGAGCTAAATGATGTTAAGCAGGCCTATCTGGACTTCAAGGGAGACATGGACCAGATCATGGAGTCTGTGCTTTGTGTTCAATACACAGATGAACCCAGGATAAGAAACATCATTCAAAAAGCTATTGATGCCAAAGAGGTTCCATCCTATAATGCCTTCGTCAAAGAGTCTAAACAAAAGATGAATGCAAGGAAAAGAAGGGTAAGTGGATGTTGTACGTACTTCTCAGCCGCTTCACACAAAGGGGTCTTGGTGTATTTACAAGGATGGAAATAAAGACTGCTGAACTCTGAGCTGCTTGACCGGCAGCACCGCTCTAACTTAGACGATCAGGAAGAAACCATCTATTTTGGTATGTTGTGCCGAAAATGATTTTTGTTTATGGATTGTTTGAAGTCACCCTAAAGTGATTTCTGAAAAACTTTCCAGTCCTGCTTACAAGGCTGTGGGTCTTGTGTGGTTAGCAAACAGGGAGAAGATGGCAGTGATTGTGTTTTGTTAAAAGTGTAGAATGGCTGGTGGTGCTTCCAGTACTTGAGCTCTGAGGAGGATTGCCACTTTTGAGGTTAGGCTGTGGTGTGTGGATTGGTGCTGCATTGGTTGGCTAGTATGTGGGAGGTTCCTAATTTTCCAAAACTGCCCAGAAGAGGGAGAAAACACATTTTAAAAAACTGTAAATACATATTATTTTAAACACACAGAAAGAGGCTGGAGAGATTGCTCAGTGGGCATGTACTGCTCTTACAGGTCAACATCCAGGACCAAGGTTGTTGGGTGGTGGCTCACAACCGACTGTAACTCCAGCTCCCAAAGATCTGACACCTTTGGTTTCCATGTAACCACTGGATGGTCTCTCCTGTCCCCACTCTGAGGAACACAATTGCCTATAATTTAGGATTGGGACTTGTGATTCTTCATACCTTCATCCCTGTTTAATCAGGGATAGTGGATGATGAATGAGTAGTTGAAGGTAGCGAACATCTCTGCTTATGCTCTCTGGAAAAGTTATCCCAGACTGCTTTTAAAGCAACAGTTGCTCCATCTTGGCTTTCACAGTTGGAGCTGCGGGGAGAGCTGGCAACTTAAGATGTTAGGTGTCTTGTGGGTACTTGAGTTGTCTTTTGTGTGGCTCAAGTGGATGAGCAAAGACTTGGAGCTACAGGGAAAAGGCTTAGAGTCACGGCTGCTGCTTGTTAATTGTTTTCTCATGTGAAACACAACAGCTGAATTATATCGGGATTTTGATGTGAGAAACTTAGAGTTTGAGGGGAAATGACAGTTTGAAAGCTGTGTAAAGGGATTAAGGGATGCTGAATTTTAAGAGACGATAAAACAAAACCTGTTTTTGTTCTGGAATAACAAGATCCCAATTTATCATTATTCCCAGTGGTGATGGAATTCTTTGTTACTTGGAAAGTTTTACAATGAGTTAGGGCTTCACAGTTGTTGCTGTTAGCTGTTGTGGTATTTTGGCAAATTTTGTTAAATAAAGACATCTTTGAAATCAGGTAAAGAAAGGCTAAAACTGAATTCGCTAATATTTTTTTCTGACTACTCAGAAAACATTTTATATTTGTGTTCTGTGTGTGTGTTTGCGCCTGCGTTTGTGAGTGCATGAGTGTGGGTGCCCACAGAGCCAGAAGAGGCTGTTGCTTCCTTGGAGCTAGAGTGACAACCTGGCGTGGGTGCTGGGCATGCCCTTTGGAAGTGCAAGTGCTGCTAACAGCTGGACCAGCTATCCAGCTCCAGTGAAAGCCTTTAAATCACTGCAACTCACAAGGCTGCCACCAGTGCTCTGTACAGTAAAATGGGGTTTCAGATGAAGATCTTCAAGTGCCTGGTACCTGCCGTCCCTTTTGAAGCTGTGCCTGGTTATGTGACCCTTCAGTGCACCTCATAGGTTCCTTTGTGTTGTCACATGGTTTGGGATGCCAAAGTACTCGTGCTCTCTAGGAAGCAGACTTGGGGATAAAATAGAAGGATTTATTGGAGTCAGACTGCTTGCCCTAAGCAGTTCATAGAACTTGAGCTCTAGAAGGGGTCTTAACAGTTTCTCTAAGGGAAGAAAAATGTATTTCTGTTATTTCTTGACTGCCATGGAGTCTGATGAAAGCTTCTGTTCAGGCTCAGGAAGAGGCTAAAGAAGCAGAGTTGAGCAGAAAGGAGTTGGGGCTGGAGGAAGGAGTGGATAACCTGAAAGCACTCATCCAGGTAAACATGGCAGGCTCCCCTCACAGGCCCCTCTCACAGTTGTGTGTATACTGTTTGGAATCTATTTCAGGGTTTGTTTTTGTTTTTTTCTTTTAAGGTACAATTACACATAATTTATAACATCCTTTTGGGCTTTGAGAATGTTCAATTCAGTGAATTCCCACCCCTGTCCCAAGTTGGACATCCCTCAGCACTACAGAGGAAGCCCATACCCGTTACTGGTCACTGGTGTGCTTTACCTTAACCCCTCCTAACTATGAAATACTTTGTCTCAGTGGACAGTGTTGCATTTTGAAAGCTGTGTTTTAACTTCTCAAACAGAGCAGACAAAAGGATCGGCAAAAGGAAATGGACAGTTTTCTGGCTCAAATGGAAGCAAAATACTGCAAACCTTCCAAAGGAGGAAAAAGAACAGCACTCAAGAAGGAAAAGAAGTAATTCAGTTTTTCTCTTCATGGGTCCTTACTTGTCAGTGGTACGGTGTAGACAAGGTGATGGCAGCCATTAATGTAACCTTTGAGAGAAGTTGTTTGTCCTGCCTACGCCAAGCAGGATTCATCAACCTGATCTTACTAGTTTCTAGAATTCACCTAACACTGTGTGAGGCCTTCATGTGAAGGATGTGCAGTGGTGATGGTTGGGAGGGTGGGTTTGACATTTGCTTCCGTGGGCTATATGCCCAAAGATCTCTATCTAGAATATTGGTTTTTGTGGACTGCCCTTGCTGATGTGCATGCACTAAAGAGATACTCTACCTATGGAGAACATCTTCAGAACACTTGCTGAACAGCTGTCTTCTAAATAAATGCCAGTGTGCTTTGGTCTTAATCCTATACAGATCTTCTTTTCTTGCACTAGCGTTAGGTTTTGTCTTCTGTCCCTGCAGTAGGAGATGTGGGTGTTCATATTATTGCAAACCTTTTTGTAAGATTATATATGGCTAAATAAAAAATGACAAAGGTCTGGCAGATTATTTAAACGACCCCACTGGTCTATGAACATAAAGTGTTTTTATTTAAAAGACTTATGTAATCTAGTCAGCATTGCAACAGACAGGCTGGGTTTGGCACACAAAATGTCACAGTCCTGTCTTTGCAGGACACAGGGTTAGGCATTTCACTGGCCTTGTCCAAACTTTTCATCTGCAAGAGTGAGATCCAAACTTGTTAAATTGCATGTATTAAGTACAGCAGGATTTTTGTGTTTGATATGTTTTGTTTGGCTTCAGAGTCTCAGTGTGTAGCTCTGGCTAGCCTGCGATTTGCTATGTAGATCTATATACTCAGGTTTTTTGAAGATGAATACTAACTAGCTTTGAGGGGACACACACAAGAAAGGTAAGGAACTAGGCAAAGTGACCTGAGGGTACTCTTGAGTCATAGCTGCTCAAAAAGGCCACACATGTAGATCTGATAAGAGTGTATTCATTGTACAGACTTGTGAGAAAGATTTTCATTTACATCTTGAGTTGATAACTATTCACTACAATATGTGGTATGTTTGTAGTGACTGTTCAAGTCTTGATTTGTATCATGCATGTAATAAGTCTCTTCCATTGAGCATTATAATTTAAAGGTGGACACATCACATTTAGTTTGATCACAAACACGATAGAACTGTTAATATAACTCAGTGTGGGTTATCTGAAACATCTATTTCGTGGCAGTAAGAACTTGGAATGATTTAAGTCACCTTCAGTAGACAACCATTTGAATTTAGCCACTTTGAAAATCAGTAATGTGGCATTTTAAGACAGACGAAAGCCATAGTTAACAGCATTGCTGTGTTCCCAGTGCCCTTGAGAAGCTGGCGGTGGAACTAGAGGAAGAAGTTCTCCAGTTCCACTGCTGTTTGAATGGAGAACTGGCTCGGTGAAGTGCTCATAAGCATGAAGACTGCATTTGGATCCCTACCACTGACAAACAAAGCAAAACAAACCTGACTGGGCACACAAATAAGGATCTCCAAGTTCAGTGAGAGATCCTATCTCAAAACATGAGATGGAGAAACAATGAGGAAGGACACTCAGTGATCTCTGGCCTACACATGGCGTGCACACACAATTGCACAAACATGAGCGCACAAAGGCCCTGATGTCTAACTGGCATGTAAAGCTGACCTAGGAAAGAAACATTAGTTTACACCAGTGTTGATACCTTTAGTTAGGTCTTACTTCATTTTGCTTTTTAAAGAGAAAGTTTGGCTAGCAAGATTGCTTATCAGGTAAAGTCACCTACCCTCCACCCTCATCTACCTACCCCAAGTCTGATGATGATCTTAGTTCAGCCCTGGGACTGACTCTGACCACAGTGTATGCTCCTCCCCACCATACATACAAAAATAAATTTAAAATGTAATAAAGAACTTAAAATTTAGGAATGACATTTATTTGATGAATATCTCAGATTGTTGGCAGCACTTTCTCCTAAAAATATGTTAAAACTGAGTGCAGTTTTCCAGAAATATAAGCAGAAAAATTCTGAACCCAGTGATCTGAATCATTTGTGTGTATATAATCTCACTGAATTGTACAAGAATTGAACAGGTGATTGGTGACAGACAACATGAGCAGTGATTTGGGGTGGTTTTTCAGTGTCAAGTCTTTGGGTACAATCTTTACTGCCCCGTGGAATAGGTTAACTAGAGCTGAAAGAAGACAGTAACTGCACACAAAACAGTTACCCATGCAGTCTTTGGCAGATACTCTAGTATTTCTCAGACACTTGTACCAAGATAACACTTGATGGACCAAGCTGCTGTTTGTAGGAGCTTTGCATCATCCGGTGCCTGAGTGCTGGCGCATGAAAGCCTCCATGTGTTCCCAAGTCTGCTGCAACCTTGCAGGTTCTTACTTGCCCTATGGTCACTGCCTGGTTCTAGAGATGGATCCACCTCTGCTCTGAGGTTTTGTAGACCCATGTGACTGAGGACCTGTCGGACACAGAATTGCACAGAATAACATTAGTAAACGGTCTATATTTGGTAATAAACATCACATGTCTCAGGGACTTTTACAAAAATTAGTAGTTGGACTTTAATTTTGGAGATGGTCTCTTAAATACTGAGAAGTATATATTGGCCAAGGCATTGGAACCATGTTTAAATAGTTTACCCTATTGAGAAAACTCCTAGAGTAAAAGGAAGCTGGATGTGGTGTCACATACTTTTAGTCTCAGCACTGGGGAGGCATAGGCAGGAGGATCTACCTGTTATTTCAAGGCCAGCCTGGTCTGCATAGTTCCAGGGCTGTCAGGGCTGAATAATTGAGACTCTTGTCCCAAACCAAAACCAAAACTGTAGCCTAGTTTTGCTTGAGAGCCTACTCATTAAAAACTGAGATGCACATTTCAACAACTTAGGGTTAAAGCTAACATCTTACTCAAAGTGTAGCTGAATGTAGTAACTAGACTGGAGGCTTAAAAAGAAAGATTGATGCTGGATACTAGTCACACATACCTTTAATGCCAGCATTCAGGAGGCAAAGGCAGGTGGATCTCTGGGAGTTTGAGGCCAGCCTGGTCCACAGAGTGAGTTCTAGAATAACCAGGACTACACAGAGAAAGCCTGTCTTGAAAAATCAAAAATGAAGATTTATTTAAGTATATGTGTGTGTGCCTCCGAGTATATGCCACAGGTGTAGAGGTACCTACAGGAGCTAGCAGAGGGAATCTGAGCTCTGGGAACTGGACTTCAGGTGGTTGTGTGTCGTCTGACATGGACACAAGGACCTTAAGTTCTCTGGAAGAACAACAAGTACTCTTAAAACCACTAAGCCATTTTTTTTTTCTGGTCCCTCAAATATTTTTTGTTAAAAACAAACAGTATTTACTTTAAAGATTAATTTACTTGGTATTAAAGTAAAAAGCAGAAATCAGGAACTTTTTTGGCTCTGAGCAGTTGGCCTTTCTTTTATACCCATCTTGATGCTAAGATGATTTACCTAGACGGGGGATAGCCAAGTCTAGCAAAGCCTGCAGGAAAGGAAGCTGTGTAGGAATAAAGAAGATGAAAGCAGAACCTCAGCCCCACCTGTACCTGCAGACCCCCTGCCAGGTCGGGCCTGATGAGGATACTCAGATGCACATGAGCTTCGGTACTGAGTGTCTGGCTAAAAGAAAAGAAAAGGCATCTTAGGATGTAGCTTCTCTCAAAAGATACTTGCTGGAGGCTTACAGAGTATATTAGTTCCTTTGCTGCTGCTATGATAAAACACCATGAGCAAGGTGAAAGGTAAGGAAGGAAGCAGAAAGCACAGTGGAAGGAATGCTAAGAATCCACATCTTCAACTGTAAGCAGGAAGCAGAGAGATCTATCTAGCAGTTGGTGGGAGTCTTTAAAATAACTCTCACACACCCTCAATTGATAAACTTCCTCCAGACAGGTCATACCTCCTAAACTGCCCAAACAGCCTCACTGGCTAGGGACCAAGTACTCAAATGCCCTAGACTATGGCTAACATCTTACTCACACCACCATACAGAGGGAAAACCTTGACATTAACAGTGAAAAATACATCTGCCAACCTGTATTGAATTCCAAGTAGAATATTCCAAGCCAGATGTTCACGAAGCGATTTGCTAACTTGTAGGAATTGCATGTTCTACAACTATATTTACTACATCTTTAAGAAAATCTTAGCCTTTACAAATCCGTATGGTATAATGTTGCAATCAGATACAAAAAGATACTTTATGGGCTGGAGAGATGGCTTAGTGGTTAAGAACACTGACTGCTCTTCCAAAGGTCCTGTGTTCAATTCCCAGCAACTACATGGTGGCTCACAACCATCTGTAATGGGATCTGATGCCCTCTTCTGGTGTGTGTGAAGACAGCTACAGTGTACTCATATACATAAAACAAATAAAATAAATGTTGTTTTTTTTTTTAAAAAAAAATCAGAATGTGAGATACACTAGAGAAGAATAATAAAATGAATCCTTAGGGTTTTTTTTTTAAAAGATACTTTATTTTGCTTCTACTGTGTTGGGATTGTAGGTTTGCAACACCATAGCTGACCAAAAGAATGCCATCTGATGTTACAGTGTGCCATTTAAATAGAATCAACACTGTTGTGAGGGGAAAGTACCTAGAGATTGCATGGTTTTCATTCTGCACTGGTTTTCAGAATGGCAGCATTGTAGCTCATGTACCCAAGCTGACCCTTGAGCCATCTACTAACTGATGGGCGCTTGTGTTTATGTTCACAGGGCTCCCATAACAAATGACCACAGCGTGGGCAGCCAAAGCAGCAGAAAGGTGAAGGATTAATAGATTGCTTTAGGGGCCACATGGTAGTGATTGCAATGACTGAACATGGCTGCAGAAGTAGCCATAGACAAATGAGCTTGGTGACTCGGCTTCAATAAAGCTTTATTTACAAAAACAGGCAGTAGCCTTTGCAGAGCTCATGGACTGAGATTTATCGACTCTCAGCCTAGACAAAGGCACCAAGGAACAGGGTTCTAGTCAAGAGCTCCAGCCTAAGGCTCAGCACTCACACTTTCAGTTGAATCTTTACAATAGGGAAAGTAATGCTAAGGCATGCAAGTTTTACTGTTGTCGCTGTCCTCACACACCAGAAGGGGGCACTGGATCCCATTGCAGATGGTTGTGAGCCACCAGGTGGATGCTGGGAATTGAACTCAGGACCTCTGGAAGAGCAGTCAATGCTCTTAACCACTGAGCCATCTCTCCAGCCCCTAAACTTATTTTTTAAAGAGACTTTGAAGTGTTTTCATATGTTCAGTTTTATTCCTAAGGCAACTAAAATTAGATTTTGAAAGGAAAGAATATAGGACATAAATATTGCTTAACAAATGTTCTGAATCTAATTATGAGTCCAGTCCAGATATTCTTAGGCTTCCAGGATTCACAGTGAACCTATGAACCAGAACTTCATTTCTTTTGTGGCCTTTTCTGTGACTTTCCTCTTAACTCAAGCCTCATGAAATTCTGAGTTGAATGGTGCCCTTCAAAATTCATGTCATCTTGGAACTTGTGAATGTGACTATTTTTGGAAAACCATTTCTTTGCATAAGTAATCAAGTTAAGATGAAATATTGTTTTAGGGTGAACTATAAATTCAATCGCTATTATCTTTCAATTTTTATTTTATTGTAATAGGCATTTTGATACTGCATGTATCACCAGGAAGTTATAGACACTTGTGAGCTGCCATGTGGGTGCCAAGAATCTAAAAGACAATGCTTTTAACCACTGAGCTAGCTCTCTAACCCCAACTGTTTAACCACTGAGCTAGCTCTCTAACCACCTATTTTTTTAATTAATTTTTCTTTGTGTCTATGAGCAGTGTGAGTGTGTACCCACATATGTGTACATGGCAGGTTCCCATCATTGGTGTGGTAATCAGGAGCTGCCCACAGTGTTTTGGCAACAGGGTTTCTCACTGGGATCTGGGGTTTACCTATTATGCTAGGCTACACTCCCATCCTGCCCAAGCATTGCAGGCAACCATAGAAGCTTTAGAGAGGCAAGAAAGGTTCCCTAAAGCGTGCAGAGAGCTTTCAGTTTCTCTAACTGTAAGAGTGATAGCTTTCTGCTGTTTTGGCTGCCCACGCTGTGGTCATTTGTTATGGGAGCCCTGTGAACATAAACACAAGCGCCCATCAGTTAGTAGATGGCTCAAGGGTCAGCTTGGGTACATGAGCTATAACGCTGCCATTCTGAAAACTGGTGCGGGACACAGAATCCCTGGTTAAGCACTCAGTGTGAGCTCAATCTTTTCCCTATGCTTGGCAAGCCCTCTTGCCACAAACCAGATGAGGTAGGAACCATGTACTGACCTACAGGTGTGCAAGGTCACATGGCCCTGTCCTCAGGATTTTTTTCAAGTACTTCCTTAAAAGTAAAAGGGCTAGTAAGTGCACAGTAATTGAGGAGGCAAGTGTCAGCATTTAACACATCCATCAGGAAGGTGGTCAACTCAGCTCACACTCCAGTCCTCCACCTGACCCCACATTACCATGTAAACTGCACAAGAGCAGGGAAGAAAGCAGTCAGGCTGAGGAGGTATGCAGTGGAGCTTGTGTGTGCTTATGTTCAGAGTATGTTGCTGAGACTTTTATAAGTAGGGCATTTTCCCACCAAAAGAATGAGGCAGGGCACCACTTAGGATTTTAAGAAGACATGCCTAGAATGGTATTTTATCATTAGAGCATCCAACTATTTTTCTTAATCAAGCCACTAGATAAGTCCTAAGTTTGCCAAACATAATTTCCTCCGCCCCACTTCTTTTCCCAACTGTCAAAGACATAGGAACTTGAGGCAGAAAGATTAGGAGTTCAAGACCAGCATGGGCTATCTGAGACACTGTGTTAACCCCTCCAAAACAGATAAATAGGAAGCACTTTACCAAAAACGACTGAGTTGTGTTGGGTCTAGAGAAGACAGGCAGAAGGAGCCTCTCTTGGGGCTGCTGGTTAGGTTCGTCCACCACTGCACTTCGGGCTCGGCTGGAGTCACCATGGGATTTCTGCAGAAGAGATGAAAGTCACAGAAACAGCTGTGTCCTGGGAGCTGCACCTGTTCCATATCAACCCTGTCTCTTATCAGCAACTGTGGTACCCATTCCTAAGCAGCTCCAATCCCACTGCCATGGCCTAGAACCCGGTTTGTTTTTGGCAGAGTGTGATTCAAGGTTAAGTCCTACAGAACTACTGCTGGTTTGAGCTCAGAGTAAGCCCGGGAAGGCGGGGTGAAAGGCTTACTGTTGGCCATTGTGGCCCCGTGCCGCTCAGGTGTTCTACTTCAGCTGTTCCAATAGGTGGCAGCAGATTGTTCCGACCCAAGGTCATTGGTGAGGGAGAAGAGAGTGTGTCTGCTGTCACTGGACTGAAGATCCCAGCAGCAAGACCGATATGTGAAAGCAAAGTTGTAACACAAAGTGATGAGAAACTCAGTAAATGACGTCCTCAATTCAGTGTGCTCAGGAGGCTTGAAGCCACCTAGATTTTCAGAATAGGGGCAGCAAAGAGGGTTTTTTTTTTTTCTTTTCTCCCTTAAATTTCACAAATGTAACTCCAGCTGAATCAACAGAATGATCTCATCCAGTTTTGTATTTCACTAAACCTTAAATAAAAATTAGAGTTCAATGAAACCTGCAGACAATGCACTGTGCAACTACATAGTCATTAGTTGTGGGGAGAGCCTCAGTCTTCTACTGAAACCTGTTCTGAAATGTCGATTCTCACAATTATTGTCACTAGCTTTACCCGTTTCAGAGAGTCTGCGTTTGAAACCTACACCCGGGGTCCTCGGAGGATTTCTTCCGCAGGCCATGGTGTCCCAGCTCGTGAGTGGCTTGTGCTGATCGGGTGGAGGGTACGAGGTGGGGGATTGCGCCTCCTGGCAGACTGCGTTGTATATGACAAAGATGACGTACTAAGCTCCATGGCTCGGTTTGGCCAATATCGGTTTGAAAGGATGGAACTGGACCCAGGCCTCATAAGTAGCTTGTCATCAAGATCTCTAGTGGCCAAATCAGAAACCCACAATGAAAATCACTATGTAAAAGAAGACCGGGCTCAGGGTAAAAAGCCTTAACCTGAGACATTCAGGGGAGAAAGGGGCAAACTGGCTTCCAGAAGGTTAAGATTCAGGTATGAGAGGCTGTTTTTAAGATGGGGGGCTTGTTAAATAGCCTAGGCCAGGCTGGAATTTGCGATCCTTCTGCTTGGCCTGGCAAATACGTGGGTTAAAGGTGTGTACCTGACAATGACTTGTTTCAACTCTAACTTCCTAGAAAGGAGATTTGGGAAAGTGCCCATAATCCACTTGCCATACAGTCACTTGTTCAGTTACAGGAAAAGCGAGGCTGACAGGCACTCAGAGCTTCCCACTCAGGGTCCTACAAGATTTGCAGCACTTTTTGACCTGACAAAATGTTAGCTACTAACGTTTGTCAGGGTTGATACTAAGGCACCAGTGTGGCTCTCATTTTGATATTGAAATAGTGAGTTAAGTTGCAGGGGATCCACAACCCTCCTCTGAGCTCTGTGGATACTGCACACATGTGGTGCATATACATATGTGGAAGCAAACCATTTATACACACAAATAAAATAAACCTCTAAAGTGCTGGCTAATTGGAACCTAATTACAAGTCCGGAGCCTTGAAGCTGGAAACAATCAAAAGCTCCCAGCCACATGCTGCCCAAGGTAGTAGGAGCAGTGGACTCCTGTAATAAGACAAGAGAGCTCTCCAAGTCTCAGGCCTAGCACTTGGGCATTCTCCTTTCCAAATCTTCTACCACCAAGGCACTGGATACAAGCCAGGCCTTGTGTGCTGTCCACTCCCACTATGCTCGGATTAAAAAGGCATGTGTGGCCTTTAGCTGAGCTCCATCAATGCCCCATTCTGTCACCTCCTCTTCTGTCTGTCTGTGGGTTCAACTGCCATCGCTTACTGGGTGACCTTTAAGTCAGTTGCTGAATCTGGCCTCTTTCTCATTCTCACTAGGTGGCCCTTTACTCAAAACAGAACCCAAAAGAAACTCATATTTCCCATAAAGCAAATGTCCTGAGCTTGGAATCCCTGTTTTTGACTTTGATTCCTGTTGCTACATTATCTCCTATTCTCCTGTCCTTTGAATGACAGGGATTGAATACTTGAGAGAAAGTGTCTGGCTGTGCTCCACTGTGGTCCTGCTCACTCACTCCTTGACCTGCACTAGTGCTGACTGCAGACCCCGAAGCTCTTGCTTGAGTTCCTTCTGACCATAGAGTCTGCCTCAGCCCCTAACGGATGGTCCCCAGATGAAGCTAGCTTTGCTAGTGAGACTGTTGGATGGTGTCAGTACTTTGGCAATTTCTCAAAAATAAAACACACACCTGTTTTGGCATCTTTTTGCTTCTAGGTACTGACTCAAGAGAAATATGACTATATGTCCTCAAAAATGACCAATGTAAAATACATATAGTGCCTTTCTGCATAATAAACCCAACCCAGAGGTAACCTAGTGAACAGAGTAGGTAACTTATGATGCCCAATTACAGTGGTCATGTACAACACAAGGACAAGTACCAATGTGACATTCACAGCTATCCACAATCTGATCGCATTTATTAAATTCATAAATTCTTTCCCACTAATTTTACCATGGCCTATATAAATCCTACAATAGTGTCAATGATCTTTGATTGAAGCCCTGAAGTTCTAAAGAATTACTTTTTTGTGGACCAGATGTGTTGGTGCACACCTTTAATCCTAGAACTCAGGAGGCAGAAACAGGTGGATCTGAGTTGAGGCCAACCAGGTCTGAGCAAGTTCCAGGACAGCCGAGGCTACATAGAGAAACAGTCTCAAAAAATAAATTCCTTTTCTGTGTGTGAGCATACACATGTCAGTGTGTGTGTGTGGTCAGAAAACACTTTTGAAAGCCAGTTCTCCCCTTCCATCATGTAGGTCCCCAGAACCAAACTCAGGTTGTCAGGCTTGGTAGTGGGCACCTGTATTCACTGAAATCCCTCTGGCCAGAAAAGCATTGAAGTTCTGACACCTTACACTTCTAAACCAAAATGGTCTGCTTCTCCCTAAGTATTTAACAATTCCCATCTCCAACTCTTTTCACATATCATTCTTCCTACCTAGAACAGCTGTGATCAGCTAAATCCCTAGACATGGACTCATCAGAGTCTTCTTCTTTGGGACTACACAGCACTCCATCTGGACAGCTCTCGTGTGACTCTCAGCCACACCAGGCTGTATGTCGCCAGGTCCAGGGTATCCTTCCCAGTTCCCAGTTCCCAGGCATAGAGACCTTGCCCCTTAAATGTTTTCTTCCCTGGATGTGTCTGGCACTGGGTGGTGTGGAGGTGACTGATGCTGCTTCCCCTTTTCCTCAGCATTCTACTTAAGCTCTAGAGTGTATTCCAACTTGAGCTTCTTACAGGAGCTTATCCATCAGGGAGAGATTCCTTGGCTGTAGAGGCATCCCATGAATCAAGAGGCCATTCACGTTTGGCTGATGACCACTTGCTTGACAGAAACTCATCTATGTGTCAAAAGCAGACATTGGTTGGTGAAGACACCTGCTCGATTTGCTAAGTTTGCAAAGTTAAGAGTTTCCAGTTAGGTTATTTATCCTTTCCCCCACCTTGTGCCTTAACTTTTAGAACAGTTGGCCAGTAGCCCCCAAAGAGCATGGTCAAGAGATCAGGGTTCTTTTTGTTTGTTTGTTCTATATTTCAAGTGATAGCTCATCAATACAGATGAAAGTACTTAACGGCCACTCTCTTGGGGAGAGAGGAACATTATTATTGTTTACAAGAGAAAAGAAAACCTAAATGGTAAAGTCACTAGGAAAATTTGGAACAATAGAAAAAAATAAGTGCAAAGTAATGATCTTTTTATCAGCGAATGGTCCTGAACTCTGTGGACTTATCTTTAACTAGCCTGGAGCGCTGGTTCCATTCACTGTTCTTTGGGAGGTTTCTTTTCTTTTTTTGGTTGGTTCTGCTCTTTTGCTTTTTTATTTTTAAATTTTTATGACAGTGTCTCTGTGTTGCACAGGCTGGCCTCAAGTGATCTTCCTGTGCCAGCCGTCTGAGTAGCCAGGAGTACAAGGTGCAGTCTCCCCATGTCCTATTTAATAACCTAAATCCCAAAGGCTTTGCAGGGTTAATCGCAGTTGTTCTAATGTGGCCTTTAACCATCTCTTTTGTCTTAAAATTTTTTTCCTTCCTCTTTCTCTCAAGAACTAGCAGTATCCACTTCTAACCCCAGCACTTGAGAAGCTAAGGCAGGGGGATTGTGAGTTCAAGGCTGGGCTGAGCTACACAGTGAAACTGTCTCTCAAAATAAGTATGTTGTTTTGAAATTTCTTGCTAGAAATCACGCAACCAAGGGAAACACCCAAGCAAGTTTCCTCTCTCTGGCAAGAACAGTGCTGGTTCTCACAATCTGCTCTGGGGCTTACCGGATTTGAGGTGATTGACAGCACCTTAGACTGCGGCACTCGAGGTAAGACCAAAGGATGCTGTTCGTTCAGCGCATAGGGACTTTCTGAATCCAGTCTGGTAATTTCAACGTTACTCTCATCATCTGAGCAAAGGAACAGGATCTATTATCCATAGGTATCTTCTGTTGTAAAGGACGGAGAGAAAATCTCCCTGACAGCTAGTAGTCTCAAGAAAGGCTTTGCTTACACCTGCAGCTCAACTGCATACACCTGTATAGTTATAACCCCCCGGCTCAGAGTGCAGTTTAAAGTGGTTTCCAGGCTGACAATGGATGGCTGGTACCAAGCAGAAGGGTAAGCAGAGAGCCATGACAACCCTTGGAATGTTTTACATCACTGCTGCCCAATGTGGTGGCCATAAGAGGCAATACCATGGGACACTTAAAATGCTGTATTCAGCAGTATAACTCTAGAACCTTCAGATCATTAATCCTGACCTCAGGTTCCATAGACAATGCCAATGAAACAAGAGAGCATTAAAAATCATGTTTTCTACAAGGAGAGCAAGTGCCCTGAAAAAAGGGCAAGGGCAACAGCACTGTCAGCTCCGGAAAGACTTCCAGCATCAGGACGGACACCAAAGTTATACCAAGGACTGTCTCGCCAACCAGCCAACCAACCAGCCAACCAACAAAACAAACAAAACACCCTGAAAATGTAAGTGCAGACTATAAAAAGCAATTTTTTAAAAGAACACAATACATCTACAAAACCTTCTAAACTAAAATGTGAGCAGAGGGTTAAAGACAGAAAGCTTGGAGGGAAACCTGGGGCTGCAGAGACAGCTGCACAGTTAGGAACACCTTCTGCTCTCTAAGAGGACCCAGAGCTTGATTCCCAGCACCCACATCAGGCAGCTTACAACCACCTGAAACACAGATCTGGGGGTTCCAATAACCTCCTGGGGCTCTGCAGCACCAGCATACACATATGCACACACAATCATGCACATGTACAAACACACTCACACGAATAAAAATAAAACCTTTTAAAAACATTTAGGAGAAGCCGGGCAGTGGTGGCACACGCCTTTAATCCCAGCACTTGGGAGGCAGAGACAGGCGTATTTCTGAGTTCTAGGCCAGCCTGGTCTACAGGGTGAGTTCCAGGACAGCCAGGGCGATACAGAGAAACCCTGTCTCAAAAAACCAAAAAAAAAAAAACAAACCAAAAAACCAAAACCAACTCAAGAACTGTTTTGTGTGCACATGTGCCATGGTGCTCCTATGGTGGTCCTATCAGAGGACAGCTTAGCAGCTCGATCCTTTCATCAGGTTGTCAGGCTTGGCAGTAAGCTCCTTTCATCAGGCTGTCAGGCTTGGCAGCAAGCTCCTTTACTCTCAGAGCCTTACCACCATAAACTAGGAGTTTTATACTTTTCAACATTAAGCACAACTAAAAATGAACTTGAGGACAAATCGTTTCTGAGTGAAACCAATAAGAGCTCTTGCAGTCTTCACTGCCTCTAAATGATTTCCATTATCATCATTTGATTTACTATCTAATTTAGAGATGGTACATCTTTTCATAAACAATAAGCAGTGAAGCTTGTTTTCCCATTAGCAAATTAGGGTTCAAATCATGGAAATAATTTAAAGCTAAGTATTTTCTTTCTTATTTAGCATCTTGATTGAGAAGGATAGCAAACACAAGCTGTGAAGCCCTAGTTAGTTCTGTGTATCTTTTGCATGGCTGGCCCAAAGTGCAGAGTACTAAGTTATATGTGCAGGCAAATGCTGAAGCTCCTGAGAGAAACAGAGGCCCTTTTATACATCTGCATTTGTGAGAGATAAGAATACTGGTTACAGGCTGGAAAGATGGCTCAGTGGTTAAGAGCACTGGCTGCTCTTCCAGAGGACCTGGGTTCAGTTCCTAGCACCCACATGGCAGCTCACACCTGTCTTTAACTCCAATTCCAAGGGATCTGACACTCTCCTACAGACATATATGCAGGCAAAAAACTAATGCACATTAAAAAATACTGGTTACATTTCTCAGTTTTGCATACTTTTGGCTTACGGAAAAACACAAGGCATAACAGGTTGTCATGTGACTAAACCTGCAGGTTAGTTTTTTTGTCAACACAATTTTGAGTCACCTGGAAAGAAGGAACTCAATTGAGGAACTGCTTCCATATGACTGGCCTATAGATATGTCTCTGCAGCAATTTTTTTTTTTTTTTTAATGATTGATGCGGATGGGCCCAGCCCACGGTGGGTGGTACCACCCCTGGACAAGTAATATTCTGGGGTATATAAGAAAGTAGGTTAAGACTGCTAGATGGCTCACAATTGCTACAGTCTCGGGGGGGGGGGGGAGAGGGGTCTAACCCCATCTTCCTGGCCTCTGCAGGTACTGCATGCAAATGGTGCACAGACATACATGCAGGCAAATACATGTACACATAAAAATAATCTTTAAAAAAAAAGGAAAGAAAGGTTGAACAAGCCCTGGAGAGCAAGCCAGAAGGCAGCATTCCTCCATGGCCTTTGCTTCGGTTCCTACCTTGGCTTCCCTGGTGATCTACTAAGATCAGGACAAATTCCACCCTTTCCTCCCCAAGTTGCCTTTGGTCATGGTGTTTATCACAGCAACAAAAGCAAACTAGATCAGCTCTCTTCCTTATGTACCAGTAGATGTCACTCTACTGATTTGTTCCAGTGCCTAACAGTTTGCTCTGAAGCAAAGAATCACTTGGTCTATACAGAAGACCTGTATGTGAGTGCTATCTTTGCACCAAGTCCAAGGAGTGTTCATTTACAAGCTGTTCCCAGCTTCCTTTAGTCTGGAGGGCAGAGCAGAGTGGCAATGGGAATGGATAACTGTCCTTGAAAGGGGTTTGTTTATCTGGCTCTGTGAGACAAAAGTTCACTCTGTTTCAGGGCCTTTCAGTCAATTCACTGAATTTAGATTTTAGAAACAGGGTTTTATGTAGCCTGGCCTGATTTTCAATTCCTTATCTTCCTTCCTCCACCAAAATGCTTAGATTATAGGTGTATGCCACTACAAGCTAACCAGTTGGTTTATTTTCAATTGGGTTTGTCTATGAGGGGGTGGAGAAGTGAGCATGAGCATGTGCTGGTAGGCATCATGTGCTAAGGCCTGTGTGTAGACAAGTGCAGAGGTCAGAGAGCAATGTTAAGGAGTCAGCTCTTTCTTGCCCCCCTCATGAGACTGGGGGATTGGACAAAGGTCATCAGTCTTGCACACAAATATCTCTACCTGCTGAGCCCTTTCACTGGCCTCAACCTGGTAAGTTTAATGAAGAACATCAGTTCTGTTCTCTTGGGTCTCAGAAGGGAATACACATAGATAACATCAAACACAGCAGAGGGTTGACAACTAGAGTTCACAATACCTGACAGAGTGTGCACAGACAAAGACATTGGACAAATTTGGGGGGAGATGCCACTGACATTGGCAAATTGGCAGTTTATCACATTCTTTTCTTTTCTTTTCTTTTTTTTTGAAACAGGGTCTCTCTTTGTATCCCTAGCTTGCCTTGAATTCACAGAGATCCTCCTGTCTCTGCCTCCCTTCTCTACTGAGAAGTAAAGGTGTGTACCTCTATATTCCGCTTAGGAACGGTTTCTTTTTGTTTATTCTTTTTTTTTTCCCAGAGACAGGGTTTCTCGGTGTAGCCCTTGCTGTCTTGGAACTTACTCTACAGACCAGGCTGACCTCAACCTCTGCCTCCCAAGCAGTGGGATTAAAGGGGTGTGTCACAACTCCTAGCTTTGGGAAGTGTTGGATTCTATGTAGTTAAGCTGGCCTGAAATTCCTGATTCCCCTCCTTTGCCTCTATGCTGGGATCATATGCATACACCATCACACCTGGCTTATTCTTACATAAATTTAAGACAATTAATCTGTGGTGTTGGAAGTCAAGAGGGGCTTCTGGAGTGTTGGTAGCATTCTATTCTTGATTTAGATGCTGTTCATTCAGGAATATCTACTTTAAATTTTTTTATTTGTATGCAGTATTTGGTATTGAATTCAGAACCTTGCACACACTAGGAAAGTGCTCTATCACTGAGCTACATTCCCACCTCAAAAATATTCAACTTGGGGCTGGATTGATGGCTCAGCAATTAAGAGTATTTGTACCCAGGCTACCTAGTAAATTTGAGTCCAATCTATGTTGTCTCAAAAAAACTATTTGCAAGACTTTTGCTTCTAGACAAGATGTAACAGTGACAGGATTTGCTTACTTACTTGCTTAAAATAGCCAATAAAAGCCATAAGACATTGGCTTTCATATAGTAGACAATGGATAATAATACAATACATCCTGGAAATATAAACAAATGACACATGACCTACAATTGCCTAAGATGGTTTCCAAGATCAAAAACTCAAAGATAAGGGACAGGAAAATACAACCCACAGTAAAGAGGGTGCCAGAAGCAAGACCACAGGTAGTAACAGGTCTCAAGTTCCTCTACATTCCGCCTCTTATCAGGGTCTCACTACGTAGCCCAGGTTGGTCTTGAGCTCAGCATCCTCCTGCTTCAGCCTTTGAGTACTGGCACTATAGGCATGTGATAAAACACCCAGCATTATTCTACTGTTTCAAATCATGAGATGGACGCATGGAAGTATAACAATCATACAGATCGACTCTGAGCTCACACTGGTGAAGTTCAAGTCCAGTGAGTAAAGTTAGTAGCACACTCAAAGCACAGATGAGACTGATGGATGAGAACACACAGCATGCAGTGTCACAAAGAAAATGGAGGGGAAAAGAAATTTGAAGCAAGGTTACGGTTTATTAAAAATAATAAATTTATTAATATAGATTTGAGTATGGGCATTAAGGGGGAGAAGAGAAAGACAGAGGCTATTACAGGCAGATAGATACAACAAAGCACAGTTGTACACACACCCAGGGAGGTATGAGCTTCTCAGAGGGATAGCCTACGAAAAAGGTTTTTAAAGCCCATGTTATCTGAGGGTTCTGTGATCTGACAGATCCACTTCTGAGTGACCCAAGGCATGACAGACGATTAGAAAAAGGAAACACGTGAAGAAATAATGGCTGAAAACTTCAATGAAAGCTTCCTGGATCTACAGAAACAGGAAATCCAGCCACTTCTACCCAGAACAAACAGGAAGAAAGCTACATCAAAATACATCATCAAACTGCTTGAAACCATCAATAAAGAGAAAATATTACAAGTAGCCAGAGGCTGGGTGTGGTGATGTGTACCCTCGATCCAAGTCTTGGGAGATACATAGGGACAAGATAACACCAGGTTTCTTGTTAGAAGTAATGCAAAGCAGAAGACCACAGACAGTATCTTTAAAGTACTAGGATGCAAACTGTTGATGGACTAGAGAACACTTACATACAAAAAGAATAACTGGCAGATATGTGCACAAATAATGTTAAAGAACATTTTTCAGACTAGTCTTTTAAATATTTTATTAATTTTTTATTTTATATGTTTGAGTGTTTGTCTATGTGTATATATGTGCACCACATGCATGCAGTACACAGGGAGCCCAGAAGAGGGCATAAGATCCTCTCGAACTGCAGTTACAGATGACTGTGAACTCACCACGTGAGTGCTAAAATCTCAACTCTTTGTAAGAGTAGCAAATACTCTTAACCACCGAGCCGCCTCTCCAGCCCCAGGCTAGAAGGTGTGTGTGTGTGTGTGTGTGTGTGTGTTTTAAAGCAAGTGTTCTGTAATGAGGTAAGACTCACAAGTAACTTTAAAATCTATGGCAGTTTTCCCAGCACTCGGTGTTGTGCCACCACCACCACAGTGTCATTTAGAAAACTCCCATCACTCCAAGTCCCTTCTTCTTCCATCCCCTGAAACTCTGTGTCTGCGCTTTTGTCTGCTCTGAATGTTTCATATGAATTAAACAATATATTAATAATATATGTGACTTTCTGTGTCTGTCTCCCTTCGTTTAGTATGTTTTCAAGGCTCACCCATGTTGTAATAATGATTGGGTCCTTAATTCCTCTTTATGGATGAATAATGTTCTACGGTGTGGTGTATTAGTATGTCAGGGCTGCTCTAACAAAATAACAGGCTGCGTGGCATACACAATAGACACTTATTTTCTCACAGTTCTGGGGTCCAAGATCAAGATGCCATCAGGGCTGGGCTCTCTTAAGGCTTCTCTTTCTGGCTTGTAGATGGCCACCTGCTTGCTGTGTTCTCATTCGGCCTCTTCTCTGTGCATGTGTGGAAAGAGAAAGAGATCTCTGGTGTCTCTTCATCTTCTTATAAGGACACCAGCCTACTGGTTTAGGGTGCTGCTCTCCCATGGCCTCACTTAACCTCAAGTACCTCACTAAAGACCCTGAAAGCACACTGAAGGGTAGAGCTTCAACAGAGGAATTTTAGAGGGCACACAATTTAGTCTATAACACATGCACATGTCAACATTTTTATCCATTAGCTGATGGACACTTGAGTTTTCACTTTAGGTCTATTTCCAATAATGCCTCTATGAACACACATGTGGAGGTTCTTGTGTGAACAGTGTTTTCAGTTCCCTTGGTAATATACTTTGTAGAGGAATTTCTGGGCTATATGGTAACTTAACATTTTAGAACTTTCCACAGTGGCTGTACATCTTTACTTTGCAATTCACGAGCGCTCTAGCTTTTTTGCAAACCTTTCCCCATTTGTTTATCCTCAAAAGTAAGATTCATTACATTTTAGCAAAAGTTCTCTCTCTCTCTCTCTCTCTCTCTCTCTCTCTCTCACACACACACACACACACACACACACACACACACACTAGTGGGCACAAAGAGGCATTTCACTGTGGTTTTTATCTGCATCCCCCTAATGATTAATAGGTCTACACCATCTTTTCATGTGACTTTTGACCATTTTTAGATCTTTGGGGAAATATCTGTTGAAGGCATTTGCCCAGTTTTAAAAACTGGGTTGTGTGTCCTTTTTAAAATGAAGTTACAGTCCTTATCTCCTCTGGACGCCAGCTCCTTATCAGGTATATTATTAGAATCACATGTGATGTGCGGTCTGTCTCTCACGATCTTGAGATGTCTTTTGACGCACGTGCTAAAGTAAGCTCAACTTACTTCCTCTTGTTACACTTGCTCTTGCTGTCCCATCTAAGAGCTCACTGTCAATCCAAAATTTATTATAAGCTTTCTCCTGAGAGTTCACAATTTTCACTCAAATTTAGTTTTTTTTTTTTTTTTTTTTTTTTTTTTTATCAATTTTAAGAGTACTTTTACAATTTTAAATGTTTACATCATTTACTTACTGGAATGTGTGTGGGTATACACGTGCCACGGCACGCGTATGGAAGTCAAAGGACAATGTGTTAATTTGTTTCTCTCCTTTTATATAGGTTCCAAGGACTGAACTCAGGTTGTCAGGCATGATGGGCAAGCACCCTTAGCCAATGAGTTATCCTCATGGCCTGTTTATCCACTTTTGAGTTAACTTTTGTAAATAGTGGGATGTTAGGGTCCAACTTGACTTTTTTCTGTGTGATATCCACTTGCTCCAGCTGCACTTATTGGAAAGATATCACTTGCACTGATTAATCTTGGCAGCCCTGTTAAAATCACTGGATGTAGATGTTCAAGTTTGTCTGTTTTTACTACACTGATACATCTGTCCTCAGCTAGTCTTAAAGAAGTATTTTAAGTATTTTAAAATCAAAAAGTTAATTCTCTAACTTTGTTCTTTTCCAATATTATTTTAGCTGTTGAGGGTTCCTTGCAGTTCCAGAAGACAGTCAGGATCTGCTTGCCCATTTCTCCAAAAAATGCAGCTCAATTTGTTGTGCTGGTGGATTTTGCATTTGAGAGTCAAGCACTCTATCATGTTCTGTATGATCATATCCCAGCTCACGCAGTTGGAGGTTTGATAGGGACCACACTAGACCTACAGATCTACTTGGAAGTACTGTCACCTTAACAGTATGATGTCTTCTAACCACAGATATGGGCTATCTTTCCCATGCTTCTTTAGGTTTTGGTCTTCTATAATTTCATATGGTGGTTTTTTGTATTTTTGTTTTTGGTGTCTATACACAACTCTTGCACTTCTAGAGTTAATTTTATCCCTAAAAAGTTTTAGTAGACTAGAAAACTGGCAGTATAAAAGGAAAAGGAGGAGAATTAAAGACATAAAGATATTATTTATTTTTATTTTATGTGTCCATGTACAATGTGCATGCAGTGCCCATGGAGTCCAGAATAGGGCGTGAGATCCCCCTGAAACTGATGTTATAAATAAATGAATTGATTAATTCTGTTTTTGACTGACTGACTTTGAAAAATAAAGTTGCCATGAAATCACAGTCACAAGGATTTGTATACAATCCTTGTGTACACAGAAATAGAAGTGGACCCTTACCTAGCTTAGCCTCCACATGAAGACGCAGCATTGGCCAATATATTGACCTCAGTCTTGTGAGACCCTAAACAAAGGACTCATTAAGTTGTTCTAGGTTTTCTAATCTACAAATGTGTGAGATAATAGTATGTGTTATTTAAAACTGCGAGATATGTAATACTTTGAGTGGCAAAGAGAAACATAATTTGTAACAAAATACTTACATATCTAACCATATAACCCAGTCATTCTAGTACTAGTAATTTGCCTAGAGAAACAGAAATATGTACCCCTAAATTCTTGTACATTAGTGTTTGCACCAGCTAAAGTGGAAAGCAATTCAAATGTCCATCAATAGATAAATTGATAAAATGTGGCTTTGTGAAATAACATCCAACAATAAAAGGGATTACAGATGCACAAAGTGAGGTAGCTACATCTCAAATCATTATGCTGAGATGGAAGAACCTGACAGAGGAGTCATCTACTTTCTGTCACTGCAAATCAGTCAGCTTTAGTAGATGTCTGTGGAAATGGAGTTAGATGGTATGTACTCTGTCTTAAGTTAGGGTTTTATTGCTGTGAAGAGACACCATGACCACAGCAACTCTAATAGAGGAAAATATTTAACTGAAGCTATCTTACAGTTCAGAGGTTTATTATCATGGTAGGAAACATGGCAGTGTGCAGGCAAACATAATGTGGAGAAGTAGCCAAGAGTTCTACATGGATTGGCAGGCAGCAGGAAGAGAATGTGACCTTGGGCCTGACTTTAAGCATTTGAAAGTCCAAAGCCCACCCACAGTGACACATTTCTTCTAACAATGCCACATGTACTCCGACAAGGCCACAAGTCCTAATCCTTTCAAATAGTGCCACTCCCTCTGAGCCTATGAAGGCCATTTCCATCTAAACCACCATATCCTCTGTCTGGCTCCTCTCAGCAGAAGCATCTTTTGGGAATAGATACAACATCTAATGACAGCAGCAGGCTTACAAAGGCCATGAACTTCTGGAGTGGTGCATGGTTACTGTGCTGACTGTAGTGAGGGCGTCATAGGTATAAACTACAAAGGACAGAACTTACCAAACTTTACACGTCGTGTGTGTGAATTAGTCTGCACTGAGACAGCCTGAGAAGCATGCACCACTTACATGGTTTTCCTCACAGCTATGTCAGAGGAGAAAGTACAAACTCTGATGACCACAGATGAGGCCCCACTACTCCTCCACCCAGTCTCAAATATTTACTAAGTTCTTTGCTAGTTTCTGTGAGAAACACCAACATTAATCAGACTTATTTGATACAATATATAAAAAAAACCTTATTTGGTCTCTACCTATTTTCTGGCACATTGCTTCTAAAACCCTTACAGTCTTCAAAGCAATAATATCTTTCTATGTTCTGAAAATATGGATAGTATCGTCTGAAGAGTTTCAGTATAGGGGCAAGGGAGAGATAATTGACAGGGGGAACCAACCATGTGATCAGGTTTGGAACTTTTAGCCCTATTCCTCTGACTTGTGAAGGTTGAATTGATCAATGGCCAATTATTTAATCAGTCATGCTTACATAATGAGGATTATAAAAACCCAAATAAAGGCCTTGTTCAGAGGAGCTTGCAGACTACTCAACACTTGAAGGTACTTGGAGGGTGGTATGGATACACCCCTTCGGTCTCCCTACAATGTCCTTTGCATGTCTTTTTGGCTGTTCATCCATATTCTTTTTGTGTTCTTTACAAAAACAGCAAGCCTAAGTTTCTGAGTTCTGTGCACCACTCTAGCAAATTAATCAAACCTAAGGAAGGGTATCCCATGAATTCTAATTTTTGACTAGAAGCACAGATCATAGGCAGAGGCTTAAAAGTATCACATGAGGTATGAGGTGGGGTAGATAGGCTGTGGGACCGAGCCCTTTAAATCTAAAGCTGTCTTCCAGGAAGTGTGAGAACTCAACCATAGGATACTCAGATGGTGTGTGAGAATCTACTAAGTAAGTGTGGGGAATACCCCTATATATTTAGTGTCAGAAAGGTTGTGGGGTGTGTGTGTGAAGAAAAGAAAAAACCATTAGTTTTTGCTATCCCTCATATCTAGGTACTGTTCTAATAAAGCATATAACCTTGACTTCTTAGAGCCAGGCCTGATAGCACAGGCCTGTAAATACCAGCTATTCAAGAGGCTGAAGCAGGGGGATCACAAGTTCAAGGCCTGCCTGCCTAACTCAGTGAAACCTTGTCTCAAAATAAGAAAATAGCAAAAGGGTTGTGATACAACTTGGTTGTGTTTGCCTAGCACACACAGGGTCCTGGGTTTGGCCAGCATCACACATACACAAACAGACTGACTAGGATTTAGAGATCATAAGTAATTATTTTTTACATTGGTTTCATGAGGATCCTTACCAGAAGCACATCCCTCCCAGTGACTACGTGTCAACTGCTCCATACAGCCCACAACCTTGCTCCACACGTTGTCAAACACATAAGCAAGAACATCCTCTTTCATGCAGTAAAATGGTGCAATGGGAGGGTACCCTAATTTCTGTTTCTCTGTAGCTGCTTCTGATTTGTTTCCATGAAATCCCTCTTCCCTGGAATAGAAGCAAGAGGGAAAGGTTTCATGATTATTCTCCCCTGAGCACCACCGTTATCATGACACTCAGAAATGGGCTTGGTGTGCCTGCTCCAGCCCCCTCCCTAAGCTAATGTAGCACCTGAAGCTGCCTTGTGAGGGAAAGGAGAAAAATCTAGGTTCCTTTTTTATCTCCACCCTGTCATAGAACCCTACAAAAACCTTGGGGACTGGAATAGAACTCCTCTGGAGTTCTGTGACCAGAAACCCCTCACGAGCCAGCCTATCTGCTTCTCTAAGGAGAATACCAACAGCGTGGGGCTGAGGAGGGACCGGCTGGCAGTGTGCTTAGTTACCACAGACTACTATAAAGAAAGACAAAGCAAATTTAGGAAGTGGCTTAGAAAGGGAGAAATGTTTCAGATTTCTACAGTGAAGACTGCCCTTAGGCAGCAGAGGTATCTAGATTGAAATAGGCAGGACAGAGGCTCATGCAGGGCAGTGACCTAAGGAAGAACTAGCTTGGCATTAGTAGGCAACCTAAGAGGATCAGAATGTTTGTGCTGAGCTGAATTAACTTTTTAAATTTTTAAATGTCTTGCTACATAGCTCTGATTGGCTAAAACTCACTATGTAGCCTTGCTCCTAAATAACAAATGTTAGATCTACAGGCATATAACATCATTTGGTGAAAAAAAAAAAAATCAAATTGCATAGGACTCATAGTGAAAGGGTTGTCTTCTACATCACTGATTCCTGGTCCCCATCAGCAGAAGCCAATGTTCTATAGTGTTGCAGAGAACTAATCACATCAAGTGTTAGACTGCACCTCATTTTATTTACCAGTACAGATTAGCCTGCCTCTTAGAGAACAGTTGGAGCATTCCAACCAGCCAGGTTTTTTTCTTTTCACTATGGTCAGTACTATACTGGTTACACAGTGCTTCATTTTATGGGTGATTACATCTGTAGAATAGATTCCTGTAAATACAGTTAGTGAGGTAAAGGGCATCTGCTTTGCAATCTGAAAGACCAGGTCCACCATCTTCTCAAGAGCGTCTATATTCCAATAGTGAAAGATTATGCCACTTAAGGATATGGATTTACCTGATCTCCTCTCAACCTGATGGAGATCACAGCATCCCATCATTGTCTGACATTTTCTATTTAATGTAAATGTGGTTGAGTTTCATTAATTTAAAATGTCTGTCTGCTCATGTAAACGTTCTGTTCATACCCTTCTCCTGTTTAAGCCTTTGTCCTTTTCTTATTGATGTACATTTTAAGCAAATTAACTCGGAAGGTAGTGCAGATATTTTTCTCATTTGTCACATTTTTTTGACTTTGTGTTTCTTTTTCCTATGTAGACATGCCACCTAATATCATTTAAGAACTTCTTATATGACTCACAGATTTTGTATTAGGTTTTAAAAATGCCTTTGAGCCCTAAAATAGTGGCACATAATTTTAATTCCAGCACTTGGAAGGCAGAAACAGGTGGATCTTTGTGAGCTCAAGGCCAGGCCAGGAAGACTATATACTGAGTCCTTGTCACAAACAAACAAACGCTGCCATATTCACTGAACCTACATAATCTGAGCTGTTATATACAAAGTATATATGTGAAATTTAAATTTTATAGAAAGAATAAGTTAGGAATGTGCCTTTTTCCTGGAGGTGTCTATGTGTATGAAGCTGCTTCCTAAAGCTATCACATACACTCACTTCCGCAGGCATTCTCACTTAATGTGTGAACATCAGTTTCTTCAGTTAGGAACATTTTTTTCCCTGTGGTCCTGGAGTTTCAGCCCAGGATCTTCTGCGTGCTGCAAGTTCTCTACCACTGAGTTATATAGCTCCAGCCTTTAAGCTTTTTATTTTGAGAGAGTATCTCCCCAAGTTGTATAAGCTGGCTTGATCTCACTTTATAACCCAGGCTGGCTTTGAACTTGTGACTCTCCTCGACTCAGTTTCCAGAATAACTGTGATTATAGGCCTGCTTTAGTTAGAAGGCCAACTTTAGTTAGTAACATTCTAAAGGCCCACCTACTGTGTCACTTTACAAGAATATATTTTGGTAGTATCTCTAATAAGGCTGCCTTTCAAAGTCTTGCCCATTATTACCTGAAGACTCACTTGGTTTTATTCTCATCAGAAAAAAGGAAAGGTGCCCTAGGAGCATATACCAGCCATTTGTATCACATTTTAAGTTAGTCAATCAACTTCATTCTTCACAACTTAAGAGGAAGGACCAAAGGGGCAGACTTCTGATTTGAGAAAAACAAAAGACAGAAGTAGACGAAAGGCCAGGAAAGGAGGGTTTCTAGGAAATCAAAAGCACTTATTCCAAATTCCCTTACACATGGAGCTGGTTCAGTGGTGTTTAGTACAGCAATCTGCCTGTTTGCGGCTGTAGGGCACAAACACAAGTGAGCACAGGAGTGAACATGGCTGTAGAAAATACCACAGGAAGAAGAGATGTCTATAACCGTAAGGCACAATCACCAGATGCAACCACACAGCCTAACACAATGCCAGAACTTCCAGATATGCTTTTTTTTTTTTTTTGGGACAAGGTTTCTCTGTAGCCCTGGCTGTCCTGGAACTCACTCTGTAGACCAGGCTGGCCTCGAACTCAGAAATCCGCCTGCCTCTGCCTCCCGAGTGCTGGGACTAAAGGTGTGTGCCACCACTGCCCGATCTATGACTACTGTCAGAATATAAGTAGACATTAATAAGCATTATTAACTGATTATATATCCTTTTAAAGTAAGAATTAGATGGCCATGGTGGCACACGCCTTTAATCCTAGCAGTTGGAAGGCAGAGGCAGGTGGATCTCTATGAGTTCAAGGCCAGCCAAGACTACCAAGTGAAATCCTATCTCAAAAGAATAACAAAGTAAGAAAGTTTATTTTAAATAAACAAAGTTTACATCTTTTCAACTACTCTTTGACATTTCAGTTTCCACTGGCAATAATTTGTAAACAGATAAAATCAAATTATGTAGATAAAATGAGTCATTTAAAAACCTTTGACTGTAGGAAAAGGCAAAGCGTAAGTGAAGAAGGAAGGTATGGAGGGACCCTTTGGTGTGTGAGAGCAACAGGATATGAGTTCTGCTAACTGGAAACAGATTCCAGATTGTTACAAATCTACTTATAGGTGTTATCAATAATGCAGTTTCAAAAAAGGTAGATGCTAATACATAAACCAAAGTGAAAATCTTAAAAGGCAGTACTCACATATCTGTGTGGTCAAAAGCTAGGTACTCCTCGATGATTCCTTCAGAAAAGATTATACAGTCTGCCTCCTCTCCTCCAATAGCAGACGAGCCAGAGGCTTTGATGGTGGGAGATGCTTTATAAGATGAAAAATGTAACTTCTTTCCCCTTATCCCAAATCTTGGAGAGAGAAGAAAAGGCAGTATTAATGACATATTAAAACAGCTCCACACAGCAAGTAACGTAACGATGGAACAAACCCTCTTTGTCCTGGCAATACTTCCCTAAATTATTCTGTTTTTTTCCAGTGCTGGGGGGTACTGCACTCAGTACCTTGGTCACGCTAGGTGTCACTGCCTGGCTCTGATTTGGATTTCTCTTCTGATGGTAACCTGGAACATCTTTCTATACAACTGAGGGCCATTCACATTCGTGTAGAGAACTGTCTATTCACATCCTCTGTCCACTTTCAGTTAGGCTGTTTTTAGCTTTGAGTGGTAGAAACTCCTTGTTGGCTTTGCAAACACACTATCCTCTTCTTGATGGCAGGATTTTCCCTGTCCAATTACATTAGGGCAATAGGAGCCCTGTGATTTGACAGGGAACAGGGAGGTGGAGCTAAGAGTTGCAGAGACAGGAGTGTCTCTGGGAGGAGGAAGATGGCGGCAGACATGAACTAGAGTAGTGCCACTGGTAGTCTTGATATCATTAAAGGTTAGAATATTGAGATAATTTGTCTAATCTAGGTGGGCAGCTTTTATCATTATCAATTGGTTCTGAAATTATTGTATTGGCATCTTGTAAATTGTGAATTTATTGATACATAAATCTGACTGGTTAACTATAAGCTTAAGAGTTTTAATTCTACCGGGTAATTGGGTGTTATGATGGCTGACCGTGGAGCGTGGGCATTACGTTGTAGCGAGAAGACCTGGGTGGTGGGGGAGGACGCCAGAGAGCTGTCGGGTTGAGACTGCAGAGTTGATAGCACTGGGTGGGAGCCCTGAGGCCCCGCTGGAGCTCTGTGGCCAGGTGGCACCAGCACTAGTGTTAGAACCTGCCGGTTCACCTTTTTAATGTTTCCCACAAAAATTCTCTCCTTCTTCTGGTTCATTATTTACCCTCAGGAATTTGACTAGTTTTGGTTTTGCCTATGAAAATATGTTCTAGAAATCACTGTAAAGTCAGTGTCATGGAAGCGTCCCCTATGTTTCACTGTAGGGTTGCTATTCTGCGGACACCATGGTAAGGGCTGACTTTGTTACCTAGGAGGTGGAATCTATTTCCCCCATAGCGTTGTGTCAATAGCATCAGTTGACATTTGTATTCATAATAAATATAGCTGGGTACAGTGGAATACACCTTTAATCCCAGCATTTAGGACGCAGAGGCAGGTGGATCTCTGTGAGTTTGAGGCTATCTTGGTCTATACAGTGAGTTCCAGGTCAGCCAGGGCTACATTGTGAAACCCTATCTAGACACAACACTTAAATTAACCTGAAGCAGAAGAACGTGTAGTTTTATTCCTGAAAACTCAACTTTTCATGTTTACTTCCTTCCTTCCTTCCTGGCTTGTGCTTTGACTTCCTGGACTACCATGTGACCTACACACAACTATGTATGTTGAAGACAACCTTATTTGAAACCATAATCTCAATGTATACATTAGTTTGCTTTTTTGTGTATTATATTATCATATAAACATGTTATTTTATAGATATATAAAGTTGAAGAATGTCAATAGTGTCCCAGGCACCGTGCTAAGTGTCAGTCAGACAAAAATAATCACTGAATTGCTTATGTGTGGCTTCCTCCCATCCAAGACTTCTAAAACTGAAAGTGGACCAACCCCATTTAAATGTGTTTAAGATATGAAAGACAGCTAACATCGGGAGGATTGCTGAATGAGACACAAGAAAGTGGCAGATAATAGAGTGGCAGGCAGGGCCAGCTTATAATTTTATATTTTATCTTATAGGAAATGGGAATCTATTGGAAGCCTTTTTAATGCAATGAGGCACATTGATAGGATTTTGTAGAGACTCTTAGCCATTGGTAACCCTTATTTTATAACAGCCTGCTATGTTAACCTAAAACGCTCAGGACACACTTCTCTGCAAACTTCTCACACCTCCTAGAACAAAACGTGGCCAAAGAGCAGAACTAGCACACACATCTCAGAATCTAGGCTTTGCTCTTCTGTGTCACCATCCGCCCAAAGGAGCCACTACTCCAAGCTAGAGGACTGACTGACATGCTTGCATCATAAAATACTTACATGGTAGACTCTCTTTCTTGAGACAAGGTTGCTTCATGTGAAGCTGACACAGCAGAAGGGGATCTAGGGTACAATCCATAGCCTTCACTCGGAGTGATTATCTGCCTACCCAGAATCCTTCAAAAAAAAAAAAAAAAACCAGACACAGTGAAATACCTTCACTTGGCATGCATGCAAAAAGTAAGTATTTTAGCAACAAATTTGATGGGCTCTCCATAGAAAGCCTCTAAACTCAGTTAGACACTGACTAAGAATGACTGTTCCCTTTGATAGAATATTTATGGAAAAGATAAAGTCATTGCCCAGGAACTTACAATCCAAGAAAAGTTAGGGATGCAGTGCAGTGGTAGAACATCTGCCTAGCTTGACAAGGCTCTGGGTTCAATCCCCAGCACACGCCACACACCGCACTCCCCCCACCTTTCAAAAGAAAGGTTCTCTGGGATGTCCTGACACTCAAAAGCCAGCTACTGATATATTTTACTTGGCTTGTGACACGATGACTCATGTCTGCAATCCCAGGAGGCGGAGGCTAGAGGAAGATCCAGGGTTCAGGATCATCAGCTCAAATGCAGAGTTCAACACTTGGGGCTGGAGAAATAGCTCAGAGGTTAAACGCACTTTCTGCTCTTGCAGAGGACCAGGTTCAGTTTCCAACACCTACATGGCAGCTCACAACTGTCTGTAATCCAGTTTCAGAGAATCAGACACACTCTTCTGGTCTCCATGGGTACCAGGTACATGTGCAGTACATTTACATACATTTAGGCAAAACATTTATAACGTATAAGGAGGTTTTTGTTTGTTGTTTGTTTTTGAGACAGGGTTACACTATGTAGCTCTAGCTGTCCTGGATCCCACTATGTAGATCAGGTTGGCCCTGAACTCACAGAGATCTACCTGCCTCTGTAATGCTGGGACTAAAGGCATGTGACTCCATATACAGCCTAAGAAAAAATATTTTTTAAAAAAGTTCAAGGCCAACCTGGGCTACCTGAGACCTTTTCTCATATGTACACAGGTACATTTAAAAAAGTTTTACTCATAGCTAGATGTAGTGGCCCATGCACCGAGGAGGCAGATAAATAAGCTGAAAGCCAGCCTGGTATATACAGTGAGGTCCTGTCTCAAAAATAAACAAACAAACAAATAAATAAATAGAAAAGAAATTGATTAATTAGAATGACATGTTGTTAGGACAGGTCCAATAAACTTGTACTAACTTGAGTTTTCTTTCAGCTGAGGCTTCACACAACATGGCTTTAGATAATTTCATCAAAATTATGTACATTAAAAACAAACCAACCAAACAAAAAGCAAAACAACAACAAAACATGCTTAGGTCAGGTGAGCCAATCCCAGCACTCTGGAGACAGAGAGGGGGATCTCTGTGAGTCAAGGCCAGTCTGGTCTACATAGTAAGCTCCTACCCAGCCAACGTTTCATAGTGAGACCCTACCTCAAAAGAGCAGTATTTTACGACTCATAAAGGTTTCAGAATCCATGAGTTGATACCTGAGGTGAGGAAAGCTGGATGCCCACTGCTGGCACTCTTTCTGCAGGCTCTGTGTGTGCATGCTCAGCTTCTGTTCATACAGGAGCTCATCGATGGCTGTGAACATGGCCTCGACTTTCTCAGTGGCATTTTGGTCAAGTTCCTAGAAACAAACCAACCCCATCCCCCAAACATTTAGCCAAGCTATTAATATAGTTGGTGAACTTCTATATGGTTAGACTAGCTATTCTGAAGCGGTGGCATTTTATATTTGACTTTATGCTTTCACTATAAAGTATTTTTTATGCACTTAGGAGTCACTGAGATGCACAGACTTTGTGTCTGATTAATTTTGGGGTGTATGTTTTTAAGGCAAATTCTTTATAATTAAGTTTTAATTTTTAAAAAATCTGTACAGTGCATTACAGAATGAGCACCAGTGGATAACACTGAATTTTCTATTTTTAAGCCAACTTGTGCTCACAAGTTGTCATCTTTTAAAAATAATAATAAAAATAATAAAAAGATTTTTATGTGTTGTTTTGCTTACATGCAAGAGTGGCAGATCCCCTGGAACTGGTGTTACAGACAGCTGTGAGCTGCCATGTGGGAACTGAAACTGGGTCCTCTGAAGAGAAGCCAGTGCTCTTAACCACTGAGCCATCTCTCCAGGCCCCCCTAAGTTGTCTTGTGAACTCTACATTCATACCATAGCATTGTGCCCCCAACACAGGCACACACACATACAGACACAAAT